>JACXGI010000540.1:0-15000 GCA_016801175.1 Esox masquinongy
AAAAAGTCAAAATGGAAGGTTTTCAGTGTGGAACAGAAGGGTTAAAATTAAGAGACCACTGCAAATTGAACGCTTCTGTTTCTCACTCAAAACTTTCCTTTTCAACTTTTTTTGTAAAAGAAAGAAAAAGGTGCAGTGGTCTCTTAATTTTTTCCGGAGCTGTATAGTCATTGACAAGGTTAGAAATAATCTTTTTTAATTTAAATGTGTCCTTCAATCTTTGCTTTCATCAAATAATCCTCCATTTGCAGCAATTACAGCCTTGCAAACCTCTGGAATTCTAGTAGTCAATTTGTTTTGATTTTTGATTTCAGCCCATGCTTCCTGATGCACCTCCCACAAGTTGGATTGGATCTTACATAACATACGGTCAAGCTGATCCCACAACAGCAAATCTCCCACTTTACCACCACCACCTCCTCCAGCATCTTTTCATTTGTTTTTTGTCTGACAAATGTTAATTGTGATCCGAACACGTCAAACTTGGATTGGTCTGTCCATAACACTTTTTTCCAATCTTCCTCTGTCCAGAGTTTGTGTTCTTTTGCACATCTTAATCTTTTCTTTTTATTTGCCATATGGCTTTTTCTTTGCAACTCTGCCTAGAAGGCCAGCATCCCAGAGTCCCCTCTTCACTGTTGATGTTGAGAATGGGGTTTTGCAGGTACAATTTAATGAAGCTGCCAGATGAGGACCAGTGAGGCGTCTGTTTCGAAACCTAGACATTCAAATGTATTTGTCCTCTTGCTCAGTTGTGCGCCAGGGCCTCCCACTCCTCTTTCTATTCTGGTTAGAGCCAGTTTGCGCTGTTCTGTAAAGGGAGTAACAAAGTATTGAACGAGATCTTCAGTTTCTTGGCAATTTCTCACATGGAATAGCCTTCATTTTTCAGAACAAGAATTGACTGACAAGCAAACACAGCGTGCCATTGGAACACAAGAGTGATGTTTGCTGATAATGGGTCTTTGTACACCATGTAGATATTCCATAAAAATTCTGCCGTTTCCAGAATTTCCAACATTAACAATGGCCACTGTATTTCTGTTCAATTTGATGTTATATTGATGGACAAAACAATTTGCTTCTTTCAAAAACAAGAACATTTCTAAATGACCCCAAATATTTGAACAGTAGCATACATGAGATATTTCAGGTTTGAATTTAACAAATTGGCACAACTTTCTAAACATGCATTCACTTTTTCGTTATGGGGTATTGTCTGAAGATTGATGGCAAACAATATGTATTATTATTTCATTAATTATAAATTGTCTATAACACAACAAAATGTGGAGAAAGTGAAGGGGTCTGAATACTTTCCGAAGGCACCGTTAATGAGTTGACCAATAAAGGTCACCAGTCTGATGGATGGGTCATGGAGGGTTTTTCAGCTCTAAGACTTGAGATAGCAAATGGACTAAAGGGCATTGCACCGATCTGATGCCATCACAGCCTGGAGAGAGCTATCACGGCCAGGCCTGTAGACTCCGCAGCATGCTTCACTGTCTCCAGCGCTCCCTGTGGGTTTTCAGCTTCTCATATCGCTAAGAACATACTGTAGCATGTGTTCGAGCTGGGGAGAGGATAGTCCAATTCTGTCATTACAAAATGTAGAATTGCTTACCACATTTGTGTCTGTCTTCCATCTGTCTCTGTTTGTGTATGTGTTTCTATAGGAGTTGGTAGTAATCTTCAGGACCATCTGGAGCTGTATATACAGCAGCAGTGTACTCAGCCCATCACCTTGTACAAGGCCCAGAAGCCATTCCACATGGTCAAGATTGGCCTGGAGTGGTTTCTACAACAAACAGGTAAAACAGACACACTGGCAATACAAGTGGCTACACAGGTTAAACTTGTACATGCGTTTCATAAGAACACAGGTTAAACTTGTACATGCGTTTCATAAGAACACAGATTAAACCTGTACATGCGTTTCATAAGAAAACAGGTTAAAGAAAATTAGCAAAGCTTGAAATACCTTTTTGATGGCTTTTTAAGTTTTTTATTTTACTAGAATTGTGAAAGTGTAGCCATGCCAATTATCGTGATCGTCTAACCCAGTGACTGTTCAACCTGTCTCCCAGGATTTGGGGCCACAGCCCACCTGGAGAGCGGGGGCTTCATTCGGAGTAGAGGCGGCGTGGTCCATCCTGACATCCAGTTCCACTTCCTGCCCTCGCAGGTCATCGACCACGGCCGCATCGCTTCCAAGGTTGAGGCCTATCAGGTAGTGTGTGCTTGCATGTGGATATTTGTGGGCATGTGTGTGCCCTTTTGCCCAATACCTCCCTCCACACAACACACCCACACATGACCTTAATAAAAACTGCTACATGCCTGGTAGCAGTTGGAACATACATTCTCAGTGTACGTGGGCAGTTGGAGTGTGTTTTCTATATTTCTGTATACTGTATTTCTATAAACATGTAATAAGCTCTTCATTTCATAAGAATCGGAATGTTGTGACATTTTCTTCCTTTGATCTGATATTAGGTTTTTGATCAACAACTCCATTTCCCAAAAAGTTGGCATGCTGCGTAAAATGCAAATAAAATCAGAATACAATGATGTGCAAATCATTTATCCCTATATTTAAAGGGATAGTTCATCTAAAAATCATTTATCTGAAAATTAATTTACCAAAAGTTAGTGCGGAATGGACATAGACTCATTTTTTCCAACCATCCATTATTCAGCTTTGTCCCCGGCTGTAATTAGCATTCTTAGTATCGTCCAAATTCATGAATGGAAACTGTTCGTCCCACTACTGCAAAGCTGCATTGCAAGCGAAAACTACTCCAAAACACTTCAAACTACATTTAGTAAGCTATGCAAGGTGAGAGTTTCTCTAGCTGGCCCATTATCGTGAAAATCATCGGTGGACTTCAGTTTTATGTCTATCATTGTGGAAAATTCCACGATCGTGTTTTGAAAGTGTTCAATTAAAGTATACAAGGGACCTGGGAGAGGAGACTTGGTGTTTCACTCGTTGCCATATCTTAATCCAGACATGTAACACTTCATTCTACCATTGACATACGATTTAGTTAGATATACAAGTGTATTGACTCTTGTGAAAGCTACTTAAGTTGTTGTATAAATTAAGTCATATACATTTGTTGTCTACCATTGTCTGATTAGCTATGTTGACATCAGATGAATAGAAAAGTTTAACTTTGAGCTAAAGCCTCTGAGTCAACGTTTGTGCACCAAAAACAATGGACCAGACGGTAGGTTTACATTCAAGGGGTTTAGCAGATTAGCTCAGTTTAGATACACATTATTAAATGAATAGAAATTACACACTTTTGCATGTTGCTCATCATACTATAGATACAGACCTTTAGTCTGATGTATAACAGGCCTAAACAGTGCATTATGGATGTACAATCACGTCATAAAACTTAGAAACATAGTTGGCCAAAATATGTTCAACAGATAAAGGCCTGCCTGATCGGCTATGTCCAGCAAAGTATAGCAACATAGATTACTGCTTGAATCAAAACAAAGATAGCACTTTTGCCTGTAAACAGATCGTTTGATCAAAAGACATTGGGTATATAAACAATATAAAAAGAACAAGAGACCAGTGACATTCTAACGTCCTCAGCAAATTAATTTGAAAGGGGTTAGCTAACAACTAGGTGTTTGTCTTTCTAGGTTGGACAAACACTTTGATGCTAAATGTAGTTTTTAGTATGCCTGATTGTTTTTTTCTTTTTAAGCATAAAATTGCCTCGTGTATGAAATATGCTATCAAAATAAATAGCCATGCCTTATACACCTGGTTTCTAGTGTTAGATACTGTAGCTACTTACTATTTTGAGAGCTGGCCATTGGGTTCCTCTGGCCTAGAGCGTCTTTTCCACTTCATTTTTTGAATGTAAAAAAAAAAATTCTCCAGCACCCTAGGAGTTATGAGGGGGGGCAAAATCCAGATGATCAACCACACATCTTGGAACAAGTTCAGCTTCAGGGACTGTGTCATTCATGGTCTCCAGCATTGAAATCAATAGTTCCCATTCGTTGCAACAAAAGCATTCCATTCCGGTTGGCATTAGATTGTACGATCCAGAGCTACACCACCATCCTCCGGACATTCTGGGCAATGGTTGGGGATTAACTGGTTCACCATCGTCAGCTGCTGTTCTCTAGCCTCTAGTTGGGTCAATTCATCCTCTGTGTATTCTGGTTTGAACAAGTAAGGTTCTATCCCCCGGAAAAAGTCTTCTTCCTGGTCATATTTATGTATTTTCCTTTATCTCTCAAGCAAGTAAACTTTGACTGTCCTTGGGTGATTATCAATGATGAAATAGGTAACTTGCTTCCTAGCTAGGGAATACTTCCTTTTGTTTACTGTGACGTATACACCTCTTCCTGAAAGAACGCATGGATTGTTGCAATTGTGAACAAAACTGACCGGTAAACACAGGAAGAACCCGTTTATTTGAAATGACAAATATATTGCGAAACTTAACTTATTTCGAGGAATACAACATCGTCATGTTCTTTGAATGAAACACCACTAGTCTTAGTTTGGAGTGTTTTGGAGTAGTTTGCTACTCTTTGCTAAGAATGCTAATTACAGCCAGGGACAGAGCTGAATAATGGTGTTCCAAACCCTGTAGCTCTAGCAGTCTAGGGTGGATGGGACAGAGACTCGTAACATAAAACTCATGCAAATTAGTGTAGTGTAAAAGCACAGTGAGGACAAACGACACAGACAACCAAAGCTACCGTCAAACATAAAAAGTTTATTATAAACACACAGTAAAGGGGTTAGGGACCCAAGAAATGAAATTATATGGTTAAACACGCCTAAACTGAACTTGCCTGCCTCAAGAACCGCTTAGTTAACCACTAACCAATACAAAAATACAGTGGGTGGTCAGGTCTAACTAGTGTTTTTAGACAAAGGTTTCCTACCGGTTGTGTATACCCAAGGGCGACTTGCTTTTCCCAGGGACACAGGGATAAACAAAACCCACAGGTTGAACAAGGACTAAACAGCACACAGCAAACAATTGACTAGACAACACCAAACAAAACACCACAGAAATACATACATGAAACAGGACAAAGTGAGATGTATGTGCTAAAATAAATGATGTACGAACGAAGTGTCTGTCTATCAAAAGGGTATGTATCTCAAGAGTGTCTATGTCCATGTGGGGTAAAGCAAATGAGTCTCTCTGGGAGAACCAACTGACTGGGTTTTTAAACCAGGGGATGTGTGATGTGATTGGGTGATGGAAAAAGGAATAGGTGGTGCAATTAGGAGGGGTGTCTACTGATTGGTCCACCTCAACAGTCAGGTGCTGCACTCATGACTGCCAGGTGGGAAACACCAATGAGCATAATCAGGAACATAAAGGACACCTGGGGAAACAGCAGGAGGGGAAAAAACACAAACGCACATACAGGGTACCTGCATGCGTAACAAATGGATGGTTGGAAAAAATGTCCATTCCGGACTAACTTTTGGTAAGTGAGGTTTTTGGATGAATATGATTTTTAGTCAAACTATCCCTTTATTTGAAAATAGTACAAAGACATACCAAATGTTGAAACTGAGAAATTTTGTTTTTGGAAAAATACATGCCTATTTTGAATTTGATGCCAGTAAGACGTTTCAAAAAAATTGGGACAGGGGCATGTTTACCACTGTGTTGCATCACATCTTTTAACAATACTCTGTAAGCGTTTGGGAAACGAGGACACCAATTGCCATAGTTCGGAAAGTGGAATGTTTTCCCATTCTTACCCGATTTAGAATTTCAGCTGCTCAACAGTTCCGGGTCTCCTTTGTTGTATTTTTCATTTCATAATGCGACAAAAGTTCTCAATGGCTGACAGGTCTGGACTGCAGGCAGGCTAGTTTAGCAACCATGCTCTTTTACTACAGAGCCATGCTCTTGTCTGTTTTTAATGCAATGCCGCCTGAGGGCCCAAAGATCATGGCCATGGCCAATATTGGTGCTTGGCTTTGTCCCTTGCGTACAGAGACTACTCCAGATTCTCTGAATCTTTTAATGATATTATTTACCGTAGATGATGAGATCCCCAAACTCTTTGCAATTTTACGTTGAGAAACATTATTCTAAAATTGCTGCACTATTTGCCTGCGCAGTCTTTCACAGAGTGGTGAACCCCTCCCCATCTTTACTTCTGAAATCCTCATCCTCTCTGGGATGCTCTTTTTATACCCAATTATGTTACTGACCTGTTGCCAATGAACCTAATTAGTTGTGAGATATTCCACCAGATTTTTTTTAGCATTAGACAACTTTTCCAGTCTTTTGTTGCCCCTGTCCCAGCTTTTTTGAAATATGTTGCTGGCATCAAATTCAAAGTGGGCATATATTTTTCAAGAAACAATAACATTCCTCAGTTTCAACATGTTTTCTTTTGAATATAGGGTTTAAATGATTTGCGCTTCATAGCATTCTGTTTTTCTTTACATTTAACACAGCGTCCCAACTTTTTTGGAAACAGGGTTGTAGAATGTCGGTGTAAATTTGTTGAGAATGAAACTGGCAAATATTTCAGAAACTGGCAAAAATATTTCAAGGCAGTGTGTGTCTCAAACACTTAGTCATCCAATTCATTATGAATAGTGTGGTAACCTTGGCACTCACTGTTTGCAAATTCTCAATTCCTGTAAATATGTTTTCCAAAGAAATTCATTCTAGCTGTAGCACCAAGCTCAGTCTAACATAATTTGATTGCAATTATTAAGCTTTACCTGCACATTCTCATGTACTTAAGAATTTCCCATGAAGTAACAATGAACTTTTAACCTGCTAGGGAAAAGGGATATTTGTCAGTTTGTACACATGTTTCAACCTCAGTTTGGCTTACAAATTTAAACCAACCCCTCTGAATTTGAGGGGTTTGGCCATGATTAGCTCCTGGGTAGCAATTAGGGTTTACTGCCTTACTCAAGGACAGAATGACAGATTTTTTTGTCTGGGATTCTGTCTAGCAACCTGCCCGATCTAGCACATATCAGCTTTTGCTTTTTAAAAACTCATTGTTTGTTATCATGCCAAACCTGTCACATGCCCTTAAAATATTAATTGTCAAGTGATGGCAAAACCGATTGACCTTTTTTGATGTGTGACAGGTTCATGTGGGACCAATGAGAAGTACCAGTGTTGGATGGTTAAAGCTGAAGAGCGCCAGTCCCCAAGAACACCCATTGATCCAGCCCAACTACCTGTCAACAGGTAAGCTCTGACAAGAGTAGTGACTCCAGGACATAGGATAATTTGATTTCCAGGTGTAGGCTTAATTTGGGTCAGGGAATATGGCCTTGTGTGGTTAATCAGCAGATCTTCTCTGTCTGCTTCAGACATAGATGTACAAGAGTTCAGGGAGTGTGTAAAGCTGTCCAGAGAGATTTTCGCCCAGAAGGCCTTCGACCCATTCCGGGGCCCTGAGGTACTACCGGGACCTGGCTGTCAGTCTGACGCAGAGATCGACGCGTTTGTGCGTCGCAAGGCAGACAGCGCCTACCATCCATCCTGCACGTGTAAGATGGGCTCTCCTTCGGACCCCATGGCGGTGGTCGACCCAGAGACGCGCGTGTTGGGCCTGGAGGGGCTCCGCGTGGTCGACGCCTCCATCATGCCCAGTGTTGTCAGTGGGAACCTCAACGCTCCCACCATTATGATGGCAGAAAAAGCTGCAGACCTCATCAGAGGGCGGCCAGTGCTCAGTGACCCTGGCGTGCCTGTTTACAAGCCTGCATCTCTAGAGACCCAGCGATAAGCTTCAACACCCACTTCCAGTGTTAACATCTATGGGCCTGTACAGACAGGTAGGAGGCTAGTTGCAAATCCATTTACCGTCTCCAGCTGTCAAAAAATCAAAAGGCTGCTGTGTGAATAGATCAGCAGATAAGCTGTATGTTTAACCTACCCATGTTTAAAGTTCTCACTGAACCCGTTTTGTCTAGGTCCTCAATGGCAGAATAAAGGATAATGGTTTAGTGCAAAGACATTGTAACCAGGAAACACAACCACGAGAAATCATTCCAGAGAAATCATAAGTCTGATTTACTGCACTGTGGAAAAATAAACTGAATAATAAATGTCTTCAATGTAAACATTTGTTAAAGGTTACCTGAATTCATTTACACTAATCAAACTCGGAAAGACTAAATTATGGCCCAGTGAATTTTTGTGATTTGACCAAACCCTCGGGACATTATCCTTCTTTCATGTTTAGTTATTTATAGATTTTATAGAAATTATCTAAGCCTTTCATTGCTGCGTTGCCAATCTTCAAGTGTCTTAATTATTATATTTTAGATTAAGGTGCCTTAAATGTAGCATGTTTTATATGATTTGATATGATTCTTACTGTAATCTACTGATTATTTTTAGCAACGCTGCAATAGTATGCTACAGCACTGTTTTAAATTGAGCAGTATTAACACTTATGTTACTAAGAATGTGACACTTAAGGTTAAATGTTGTCTTACATGTACACTTTGCACCCAGAGTTTAGCACAGACTCACAAACAGCTGCCATTGTGAAATAAGAGTAATTAATAATATTCTGTAGAAGCCCTTTTTGAATGGTTTGTGTTTTTAATTCTTCAAGCTGGATGTGTAGAGCACAAATAATGTCCTCTGGATGTGTTTGATGAATATGAGAATTTATTCAGTTGTGAACGTTAAAAAAACAATTAGCAGTTCATTGTAATTACAGTCAAATATTCAAGAGAATAAAGCAAATTTACAAAAAAAGGGGTTTTAATGGTACAAAATCTAAAGGTAAATCTAATCTGCTACAAATTGGAATTAGCTGTAATGTTAGTGGGTAGAAAGCAGAAGTCTTCAAGTACAGTGAATCACTTTATCCTTCATTTACACATTCTGTACAAGTTTTTACATTGCCATTAATTTAATACGCATTTTAAAACAAAATAATAAAAAAATAAAGCTGTTAATTGCACAAGTTGTACAACAATCCTTTCCTGTTTTAATCATTTTTCAGCATTGGCATACAGTGTAAAAGTAATTTAGTAGAATATACTTTTATAGATCACTAAGCAGATCTGACTCAAAGCATCTTGTAACCACTTGCACAGCCCCTGGGTAAGTACAGTCTAACCATCATAATTACATTTTAAATATACATATGATCTAACAGTACAACGGGTATGATTATGGGATCTGGAAGGCTTGTACTGGCATTTCAGGAATTAAACCCTACAGTCTAACACCTCATGGAGAGATCACCACTACTCGTTTATGTTTGAGGGCACTGTTCTGTGTCAAGAATAGTTATGCTGACGAAATCCATGGGGGTAATCAACCAGGGGCCCGGGGCTCCATGCAGTTCCACTGAGCTACTGCAGAGGGCCATTAGGAAGATCTCCCAAAATAATTTATTTAAATTATAAATATATATATTGTACATAGTGTTTATTTTTTTTGGCTTGAAAGATGAACAAAAAACTGACACTGTATATATTTATGCTGAAATAACTGTTCCTGAATGGTATAGATTTGTGTTTCTGAATTTAAAATTTGACTGCAAATGGCAAATAAACAAGGGAGTCTCTGAGATAATGATGATTTTAGAGAGGGAGGGAGAAAAAGGGATTTAGTTTTTTATTAAATAAAATGTAGAACATTTTAAACAATTTCTATGCAAATATTTACTTTTAAGATGTGATAAATTGCTATAATTTAATGAATAGTAAAGATATTATATTGCCTTTTATTGAGTTACATGGAGTGATTTGAGATATTAAAAAATAAATGTGGGATTCACTAATAGGTTGGGGGGGCCCTGGATAAGAGAATATTGAAGAATCTCCTGTAGTTTGTAAACAATATTCCATTAATAGGGAATCTAGATTTTTTTGATGCCATTTTGAAAAGATCCCTGGGTTTATGTGGATCTTACCCCATTTAAGTGAATGGGTAAATGTGTCCAAACTTTACTCTGTGTGTGTGTGTGTGTGTGTGTGTGTGTGTGTACACACATACAGTTACGTCCGGAAATAATTGGACACTGACAAGTTTTGTTATTTTGGCTGTTTACCGAAATATATTCGGGTTACAGTTAAATGATGAAAATGGGCTTAAAGTGCAGTCTCTTGGCCGTAATTTGAGGGTATTCACATCCAAATTGGAGGAAGGGTTTAGGAATTACAGCTCTTTATGATGTAGCCCCCTCTTTTTCAAGGGACCAAAAGTAATTGGACAATTGACTCAAAAGCTGTTTCATGGAAAGGTGTGGGCTATTCCTTTGTTATTTCTTCATCAGTTAAGCAGTTAAAAGTTCTAGAGTTGATTCCAGGTGTGTGTTTCACATTTGGGTGCTGTTGCTGTGAACCCACAACATGCAGTCAAAGGAGCTCTCAATGTAAGTGAAACAGGCCATCCTTACGCTGCAAAAAAAATATCCATCAGAGTGATAGCAGGAACATTAGGAGAGGCCAAATCAACAGTTTGGTACAATCTGAGAAAAAAAAGAACGCACTGGTGAGCTCTAACGCAAAAAGGCCAGATTAGGCTATGCCAAAAAACATCTAAAAAAGCCAGCCCAGTTCTGGAAAAGCATTCTTTGGACAGATGAAACTAACATCAACCTGTACCAGAATGATGGGAAGAAAAAAGTATGGAGAAGGCTTGGAACTGCTCATGATCCGAAGCATACCACATCATCTGTAAAACACGGTGGAGGCAGTATGATGGCATGGGCATGCATGGCTTCCAATTGCACTAGGTCAGTAGTGTTTATTGATGATGTGACAGAAGACAGAAGCAGTCGGTTGAATTCTGATTATTGTCTGCTCAGATTCAGCCAAATTAAGCAAAGTTGATTGGACGGCACTTCACTTTACAGATGGACAATGACCCAAAACCTACTGCAAAGCAACCCAGGAGTTTTTTTAAGGCAAAGAAGTGGAATATTCTGCAATAGCTGAGTCAATCACCTGATCTCAACCTGATCGAGCATGCATTTCACTTGCTGAAGACAAAAATTACGGCAGAAAGACCCACAAACAACAACTGAAAACAGCTGCAGTAAAGGCCTGGCAAAGCATCACAAAGGAGGAAACCCAACGTTTGGTGATGTCCATGCGTTCCAGACTTCAAGCAGCCATTGCCTGCAAAGGATTCTTGACAAAGGAATAAAAATGAACATTTTATTTATGATTGTGTTAATTTGTCCAATTACATTTGAGCCCCTGAAATAAGGGATCTGTGTATGAAAATGGTTGCAATTCCTAAACGTTTCATACGATATTTTTGTTCAACCCCTTGAATTAAAGCTGAAAGTCTGCACTTCAATTGCATCTCGGTTCTTTAAATTTAAAATCCATTGGGGTGGCGTACAGAGCCAAAATTATGAAAATTGTGTCAGTGTCCAAATATTTCCAGACCTAACTGTATATGCATTCAGTGTCCTCCAGAATTAATGGCACCCAAGGTAAATATGAACAAAAATGAAAAAAATGAAATGTTGTTAATCAGCTTGATCTGACACCAAAATTATCACAGAAAAATAAATTTTTTCATAACAAATGTGTGCCACAATTATTGGCACCCTTGTATTCAATATAAGCATAAGGTAACAGCTCTGAGTTGTCTTCTATAATGTTTGATGAAGCAGGAGAATACAGGAAGGGATACAGGAAGGGACACAGAAACCCTCCAGATCCTTGATTGTCATTTGTGGACTCTTCAGGTTTTCAATGAGATTTAGGTCTGGGGTCTGTAATGACCAAGGTAAAAGCTTGATCCTACGGTCAGCAAACTATTGGGATTTAAATGTATGCTTTGAATCATTGTCCTGCTGGAAGACCCAACAATCATTCAGTCTATGTTTCCTGGCAGAGGCAGACCGGTTTCAGCTTAAATTCTCCTGATATTTGACCAATTACATGTACCCTAACAAGGTTGCCTTCACAGTAGCTATTTTCTGCATGACCATGCCTCTTTTTACACCAAACCAAACATCTCTAAAGTGTCTTCTGCCAAAAAGCTCGTTTTAGTCTTATAGGACCAATCAAAGTTAAATTCACACTTTCTTTAATGTAACATTAAGCGGATAAACAACAATTTTTTTGTAAATTTTTTGTTCACATTCACCTAGGGTGCCAATAATTGTAGAGGACACAGTACACGCACATACATACATTTACATACATAAATACACACACATATATATATATACATAGTGACGGTGCCTCTGAAAAGTATTCACGACATTGGACAAATTTTATCGTGTTACAACATGAAATCAAAATGGATTGCCGCTGATCAATACAAAAGAGTCCGTAATGACAGTGAAAAATTAATCTGCAAATTGTTCTCAGTTAATTTTAAATATAAAACAGAAAACGATTGATTGCATAGGTATTCACCGCATTTCATAAATATTTGGTAGAGGCACCCTTGTCAGCAATTAGTTATGAGTCTGTTAGGATACTGTAGCTTTGCACATATGGGCACAACATTTTTTGCTCATTATTTTTTGTAAAATTGCTCAAGCTCTGTCAAGTTGATGTGGATCTTTTGGTTTAACAGCAATTTTCAACTCTTTCCATATATTCTCTATTGGATTGAGGTCTGGGCTTTGACTGGGCCACTCAAGGACATTCACAGGCTATTCCCAAAGCCACTCCAATGTTGTCTTGGTGTTTTGGGTCATTGTCGTACTGAAAGATAAATCATCACCACAGCTGAAGTATCCCCACAACATGATGCTGCCACCATGCTTCATGGCAGGATGGTGTTCTTAGCATAATGTTCTGGGTTAGGCTTGTACCAAACACAGCGCTTAGCATTGAAGTCAAAATGCTCCTTTTTGGTCTCATCAGACCATATAATTTTCTTTGAATTGAAAGCCACTTTTGTGAACACATTGGCTTTTATGCTGCAATATGCATTGTCTCCCAGCTCAACTGTAAAAGACTGTTACTTAACATAGCCCTCTTACAGTAGTTGCCTCTCTGTCTAGTGCCTTTCTCGCCTGGATACTCACTTTTTGAGGACAGTCTGTTCTAGAAAAATGTATTCTGGATTTGCTTTGAATGTTCCTTCGTCTACATTGTTGTTTTTGTTAGGAATTGTACTGACCAACAGAGCAACCTCCCAGAGACAGATGTATTTAACCTTAAATAATGTGAAACACCTTAATTGCAAACAGGTGGATGCTAATCAACTAATTAAATGACTTCTAAAGACAATTGGTTGCACTGGAGATGGGCAACCAATGCTTTATGAAGCCTTTGAGACTTTTACAAAATGGTGCCGAAAAAACAGTCCATTACTCAATGCTTTTAACACAGTACTCTTTGGTGACATTTGCGGGTTACAAAAAAGTTATGTTTGGTGTTCATATAGACTGGTTCCCAATGTATTTCTCAAAGCTTTGTGGCATAATGGTTAGTTGCATTGATGGGCGACTGATACCGGAGCTTTCCCTTTTATGCATTATGTGTGGTCGTTAAGCGGCAGTATTTTTTAAAACAAGGATTTCCGACACCTGTCAGGCAGTGGTGTGATGTCCGAAGCTTCAAACGTCATCAATCACATGGTGTTGTCTTTGATACAAGCATCCACACATTGTGTCGATTCAGCAAGATTTGAAAACTGTTGGAGCATCAGAGCTCCGGTATCGGTCATCACATCACCAGGTTGCACCACTGCTTACTCAGGTATGCGAAGGAGGTGATATGCAATCAATTGTTTTCTGATTTATAGTTTTAATCCATTTAGAACAATTTATAGATTTTATGTTTCACTTTGACATAATGCACTCTATGTTTTGAGGAAATGATGCATGTAGTAGAAAAACTAAATTATAAAAGAATTAGTGCAGATGCAAAAATAAGTGAACCCCAAGTTGGATTGGTTAAATCAAGTGGATCAGCTGGGTAAATAATTGGGTACCAAATGAACCAATCAAAGCAGGGACCTGTAGGAAAGAGTTTGGGTGGAACTCGGATAGAGACAAGAAACCTGGTCAGTGTGGTGCCACCTATACAGATGAATGCAAAACACACCATGCTGAGGGAAGGGAGATCTCAAAGGACATCCATCTGAAGAAAGATATACAACAATCGCAAAGATTTGAGCTCCAACAGTTTACTGTGAGGCAAATAATTTACAAATGGTGACTATTTAACATGACAGCGACTCCATCTAGAAGTGTACTCCCTTCCAAAATATACCCAAGAGCCACAAGAAAAACAATAAATCAGGTAAATGCCAACCCAAACATAACATCTGGAGATATGCTGACCTCTCATGCTGCATCTCAGGTTACTGTGCATCCTTCAACAATGAGAAAACTGAAACAAAATGGTATTCATGGGAGGCTTGCTAGGAAGAAATCTCTGCTGTCAAAAAGAACCAAACTGCCAGTCTTAACTTTGCCAGAGACCACCTGGTCAAACCTGAATATTTCTGGTAGTCCATTCTTTGAACAGGAAGTCAAAAATTAACCTTTTTGGTCACAATCAGAACTGCTATGTTTGGAAAAAAACAATACTAAATACCACCTAGGAACCTTAACCCAACAGAAAAGCATAGTGGTGGAATGTCAAGATCCAGAGCTGCTTTTCCTTCTCGGGACCTGGTCGACTGCACATCATTAGGAGAACCATGAAATCTGAGCTATACCAAGAGATTCTTGAAGAGAACATCAGGCCATCAGTCAAAGCATTCAAGCAAATCTACCAAAGAATGGCTCAGGAGAAAGAAGATTTGTGTTTTGGCTTGGTCAAGTCATTTAGTCAGTGGCTATATGAGAAGTTTACTCCAGGTTATCACTGCTAATGGAGGTGACGCAAGCTAATGGAGGTGATGAATTCCTTTTTAATTTTGTCACATTTTTCTACTACACACATGATTTCCTCTAAACAAACATGGAATTGGTAACTGTTAACCTGTTATGTTAGATAAAACATGGTTCTGATTAAATAAAGACTTTATGGTGAACAATAAATAAATCGGGGTTCAC
>JACXGI010000540.1:17500-107691 GCA_016801175.1 Esox masquinongy
TTCATCACTGTAGTCAGGGAGATTGCGGTCCCTGAGGCTCGTGGCAGTCACTGAGTCTGTAACCCCGGGAGCCCGGGCTCCGTTACCCATACTGCCGTTCAGCAGGTTGCTGGCAGCGCTCTCCATCTCATTGATTGTCATCTCGCAGGCGTCCGCAATTTCGTGCTTTGTTGCCGCCACGAATTTGGGGTCCTGGGCATATTTCCCCAGACCTTCTGAAATCAACACCTGGAATGGTAAACAGAAATCAGTAAATTACAGTGTGGTGTTTGCATGCATTCGTACGTGTATTCTTGTTGTCCTGATTGGGACCACAAAAGTATAATAGACAATGAAAATTTGACTTTATGGGAACCATTTACATAAGGAAAAAGGTTATTTTCAGCTTAGGGGTTAGCTTTTGGGTAAAAGTTACAATTAGGTTAGGTTTAGTGGTTAGGGAAAACACAATTTTTTCATAAGAATAACATTTGGTTCCTTCTCCTGGGTCAAGGGCATTCACGATTCTGGGCAATGCTGACAGGATGACAGCATGCGGCCTTCAAATGGCAGAACTACGTAAGTCAATATTTCAGGGCTGACAAAGTATTTCTGGTGTGTGTCTGGGCTACTCACGGCCTCCACCAGGCTGTTGGCACTGCCTAGCTTCTCCTGATATTGCCGAGTGATCTCTGGTGGGATCTGGAGGTGTGAAGGAGAGTAGGTGTGGTTCACAGGGGCTTCTGGGGCATCGGTGTACCAGGAGCTCCTTCTCACAGAGCTTGGGGTGCTGGTCACACTGCCCGGCCTCCGCCAGTCCACCTGGATACACCCAGAAACGCATTTAATACAGGTACCATGTATTTTGTAATACACGCATCCATCCATTCACACATACACACAAACCTGGATGAGGGGGGTGTAGTAGGGGGAGTGGTCCTTGCTGATGGGGGAGGCGGGGGGTGTAGCCCAAGAGCGCAGAGAGCGTGACGGCGAGAGGTGCTGGAGTCTACTGGAGTCCAAGCCAGCCACCGCCATCACCTATGCAACAGATTCAGATGAAGGGGTAATAAGGGGGTCAAACCAGACATTCTGTTGTCCTCATGGCAACAGCTGTCGTTAGGTAAGATGCTGACTGACCTGATGCTGCATCAGATGCAGTGGTAAAGCTGTTCTATGGGGAACGGATGGAGTCAAAGGGGTCTCATCATCCTGGCTGCTTTGTCTCCTCAGACAATCGAAATTGAAGGAGGGTCTGTGAGGGGCTAGAGGTTTAAAAAGAAGAGAGACACTTTTTGAGTTACAGATATGGGTCTTTATCAGACGATCAGTGACAACCCAAATAGAATCACTAGGGTGGCCTTGGAACCTCACCTTGGGGTGTAGACGGGAGCAACCATCGCTTTGGCGAACGTCCACCCTCCTGGAAAATAGGCTGCTGGTCGTCGTCATCGTAGAGACTGTCCAGTTGATGGTAACCCCTGGATGCCTCAGTTTGAGGGTCATGATATTCCTTATGGGGCCGCCTGAACAACAACCAAACCACAACATCTGTAAACAAACACCATTGTCAAAAAAAGCCACATTTGAGGGGTGTACTACGAAGCGAGGTAACTGGCTTATCTAGGTAACTACAGGGCCCAGTTGTTCAGAAGTAATGTGATCGGATTTTAGCTACCGGATTGGATTAAATCTTGAAAATGTGTTGTTCAAAAAAGGTTTCTGAAATCAGATTAGATCACGTAATCCAGTCTTGGTTTCAATCTGGATCCAACCTTTAGTATGTGTTATTCAATTTTTTTTAGCAGGATTGGGATACCTTTGATCCAAAAAATCAGAATTATCCTGATCACAGCAGAAGGGTGGATTCAGGGTGGATTTCAGGAACAAAATGTAATAAAACTTTATAATTGGTCAAATAATACATTTGTATCATGTAAGTATATTTACATTAATTATATTTGATTTGTTTAACTGTTACAGTGATAAAGTAGATAAAGAAGACTACCTATTGAGCCTTTTGGAAAAGTAAAAAAAAAAAAGTTGTCCCATAAAATAATCCCCAAAACAGCTGCCAATTTCAAACAAAAATAATATTTAATTTTAACTGTCATTTATCACTGCATATTAATTACAATGACACAATCATCAGGAGATGAACCAGTTATTGAGGAAGAAGGTGGATCTTCACTGGTAGAGCCAGTAGTTATTGCCACAGGAGCTCAGAAAAGAGGCTGGAAGCGTTCTTTGCCAAACAAAAATGATGATGCCTATAAATCAACAATAAACCGAAAGTGCAGAAGTACAGATTCATCTGGCAGCGGAACAAATCACTCTTACCCAACTACAGCAAACCAAAGCCAGATTTGATATTCGCCTCCTAAAAGCAGGGCTTCAAAAAGCTGGTCTCTCCACAAATGAAGAACTCTGAATGTTCCTTATTTTATTAACTATTGGACATTTTGCCTTTTTATGATTTAAAACACGTATTCAAAATGTCCACAATGTATTTGCGAATAATGTGTATTTTTTGTATGTATTTATTTGTTGAGAAGTCAGATGAGGAGTCTGACTGCTGTATCTGGATGAGGGTGATCCAATCTAATGTTGCTTTGAAAAACTGGCACAAAAGTAAAATGGATTACCTAATCCTGGATAGCAAAACATGGGATTTCCAAATCCGGATCATTCTGATCCAGATTAAACTTTTTAAACAACTGGGCCCGCGAGTAACTTTGTGACATCAGGTGTAACGTCCCGGGTTAACCTGTACTACAAAAAGTAGATAAATTTTACCTGAGGTATGCTGTCATGGCAATTTTCGCTGCATCTCTAAACTGCTCCGAGCAGAGGGCTGTGCTATGAAGGGAGTTCAACCTACTCAGATTTAACTCAGGGTTATCAAGGAAAGTCAGGTTTGACAAACTCTGATTGCCTGAATTGGTGTAAAATGGTACTACGACGGTGATTAAGAAGTTTCTTAGTTGACTCGGTGTTAACTTTATAGGCGTTTGCATGCGTTTGCTTAAAAGGGGCGTGTTCGGCAACACAGGCTGAGTTTTTGCATAATGGCTCGTCCTCCATATTCTTCCCTGGAAGAATGCATGTTTATAATGTCAGGATATGAGGAGTTTAAAGAAAGGTTAACAGCTAAATGTAACAGTGTGTTGGCCAACAAAGCCAGGGAAGCTTGTTGGCAGTGCATTGCCGACAGAGTAAATTCGTAAGAGCAGTGTTCTTGTCATATGTTCTCTATTTTGTCTTACAGACTCTTCTTTTATTTGTAGTATGATTGAGATGTAAGGACACGGAAAATAGTCTATGTAAATATGTGAAAACAATTAGGATAAATCAATTATAGCCTACACATGGGCTACACCTCTGAAATTGACCCATTACTCACTGTTAATTAAGATCTACTCCCTAGGCTGTTGGGCTACATGTATGAATTGAATGCTATTGTTTTAAGAATAACTTTTCATTCAAACAATAATTTCACCTGCAACCCCAGTGGAAAGCGCACCTGGCAACAAGTCAGGATGAAATTAAAAAATATTTTTCAAGTGGTGTGTATAAATAGTTCTCATCATTAATACACAGTACAGATGTGGTGTGTAGCCTACACTTATAACAGCCTATTCATGTGTTCACATCCTTTACGTACAGGATAATATCATATCAAATGTTTTGATTGCCCAGTTTAAAATATTTGTGTGGAGCCCACATGCCTGTCTTATGTACAGTTGAGTGGGATACTATTGAAAATGTTTAAATCATGCCCAGGCCATCAACCCAGGCCAGCTAGCCTCCTGACTGGTCACCAGTAAATTAAGGCCAAATAATCTAGGCTAGTCTACATGTCAGATCAAAGACCTGGACACTGATGGTGTGAAATGACTTCTTATTCACATAATCCCCCTCACGTTCTCGCAGGGGCACTCTAATGGGGATATGCGTAGTCAATCGCACCAATCACCCTTTGGATTCCTATGGGAAAAAATTTGTTCTGTACATAGGCCCAGCCTATGCATATTAAAAATAGACCAAGTATTTTTACATTGTGAATTACCTGCGATCGCATGAAAAGCCTCTTTGATCTTTAGAACGCTTAAATGGCCAGGGAACACAACTAATGGATCCAGCAGTTTAGTAAGACCAAGTACCACCTTGCGAACTGCACAGCATACAGTGTTTTTGCACAGATGTTCAGCATCACCGATGGAATAGCCTACAAGAAGACGGCGGTGAAGTTAGCTTTATATTCAAGATTCAGACTTTGATCGTCAATACCTCATCAACGAAACCTGCCAGAAAGACAGCAATTACATATTCTGAATCTGCTGGCGATAGCGAACAAGCAACACTCCCTGTTTTCTCTGTTGCGTTCAATTTTAAAAAGACGACATTACAGTCATGTCTACGGCGGATTCTCCGTGTATTTTCCGTTAAGGGAGCGTGTTAAAAGTGCATATTGAATGTAGTTTTTACTGACAAAAGCCAATTGCATCGCAAACAAAAAAAACATGAACCAATCAAAAACAACTATAGCTAAGAATTCGGTGCCCTAACATTCACATGGTTGTTGTTTTGCATTATTAAAAAAGTTAAGGTAAAAATAATTTTATTGTCTGTTATTAAAATAAAGGTCAGTACTTCAGGCCCAAGGTATCTTTTATAATAGACCGTCAGGGACAACTGCCCTACCATGAACATCATTCAGTCATATAATTACGAAAATTATTAATATTATTTAAAACATTTTAATTCATGGAAATATCTCTGACCCAATAAAACGTCTGTTGAAATAACCAACTGATTTTGCTTCAGGGACAGCTGCTCTACCATCAACACCCTTTAGTTCTACAATTTTTTAATTTTGGAAATTCTAAATAGTTTTTAAAGCAACTTTCCATCAAAATTCCTCCATAGCTCAGACCCAATGAAACTTATATGGGAATAACCATCTGAAAAAGCTTCAGGGAGAGCTGCTCTACCATCAACATCCTTTAGTTTAGCTATTTTTCAGTTTTGGACATTATTCCTAGTTTATAAAGCATTTTTCAATCAAAAATGCTCAATAGCTCAGACCCAATCAAACATATATGAAAATAATCAACTGATATATCTCCAGGGAGAGCTGCTCTACCATCATCATCATCCTTTAGTTTGGCTATTTTTCAATTTTGGACAGTATTTCTAGTTTATAAAGCAATTTTCCATGAATTTCGTTCAATAGCTCAGACCCAATAAAACCTATATGGAAATAGTCAACTGATATAGCTTCAGGGACTGCTGTTCTACCATCAACATCCTTTATTTTGGCTATTTTTCAAATTTGGACATTATTAGTTTATAAAGCAATTTTTCATGAATTCTGTTAAATAGCTCGGAACCAATAATACTTAAATGGAAATAATCAACTGATATAGCTTCAGGGACAGCTGCTCTACCATCAACATCCTTTATTTTGGCTATTTTTCAAATTTGGACATTATTACTAGTTTATAAAGCATTTTTCAATAAAAAATGCTCAATAGCTCGGACCCAATAAAACTTATGTGGAAATAATCAACTGATATAGCTTCAGGGACAGCTGCTCAATATCCTTTTTTTTCAATTTTTAATTTTTAATTTGCAATTCTCCATAAAAAATTCTCAGTTGCTCATTCACAATAAATGTTTTATTACACATAAGCTACTGATACAGCTTCAGAGACAGTTGCTCTACTGTCAACATCCTTTATTGTTTACAATATTTCTTATTTGTATTCTTGTTAGTGATTATTAATACATTTTCCAACATATATTGTCAACAACTATGTCCCAGTATATTTTTCATCCCTTAACCCAAATGGTTTAGGTTCAGTGTCATCTGCCCTACCATCAACATTATTGTTTTTGTCAGTTTACTACGTTTTTATTCTTTTTTATTGTGTCTGACCATCAAAAAATGCTACTTTCGTTAATACAAACTTATTGTACTGCTTCAAGGATATGTGCCCTCCCATTATTCAAACATTTATGTATGACAGAGGCCCTTTCCAGTCCTGTTTTTTCGCCATGTTGAAGGCTCTCTCAGTCATCCGCATACACTTTGTAAGGTACCATTTCTGGCACGCAGAGCATTCGATCTGCAGAATGTATAATAGAAAAATGTAAGAACAGACATTATTTTGGAGAGGTTAAAACTTAAAGAATATATTTTCTAAAAAAGCTTAGGCAACACATTTTCAAAGCCAAATTCTAATGGACATGAAACACTAACCCATTTGGTCACGGTGATGGCATCTCCATGGGGATGATGGCAAGCACATACAAAGCAATCTCTGCTGACTTGGAAGACTGATGGTATACACATGAACATCAATTATTATATCAGGTTTATTCACTGTATTGAATGAATTAACAACAAAATAATAACATCATTACGAAGTGTTAGTTTTTAAAACCCTACCTGATGCCTGAAGAATTGTCAAAGTAAACTGTAGTCTACGACGGGACAAGTCTTCATTTGTAGCATTCACGATCAGACAACAGGGTAAGTTTGGAAAGCTACTAACCACCTGAGTGGCCATCTGAATATTCAGAAACATGTTGTTATTTTCATTGTAATACTTCTATGTCAATAATAACTTAAAGGCCATTTACACTAATACTGTACTGCACTGCAATTTTATAATGTAATGAAATCAACTCCAGTACAAATACCCCGCAGCTGAAGAAATCCTTGTGTATTGTTTGTTCTACACTTGCGCCCTTCCATTTAATTCCCACCCAGTCATCAAGTCCATGGCAGTTCAGCCGTACGTAAGTAGTCACTGTGTTGAAAAAACATAACTCTCCCTGAAGCTATATCAGTTGATTATTTCCACATATGTTTTGGGTCCGAGCTACTGAGCATTTTTTTAATGAAAAATGCTTTATAGACTAGTAATAATGTCCAAATTTGAAAAACAGCCAAAATAAAGGATGTTGATGGTAGAACAGCAGTCCCTGAAGCTATATCAGTTGACTATTTCCATATAGGTTTTATTGGGTCCGAGCTATTGAAGAGAATTCATGAAAATGTTCTTTATAAACTAATAATAATGTCCAAAATTGAAAAATAGACAATCTAAAGGATGTTGATGGTAGAGCAGCTCTCCCTGAAGCTATATCAGTTGATTATTTACATATACGTTTTATTGGGTCAGAGCTATTGAACAGAATTCATAAAAAATTGCTTTATAAACTAATAATAATGTCCAAGATTTAAAAATAGCCAAACTAAAGGATGTTGATGGCAGAGCAGCTCTCCCTGAAGCTATATCAGTTGATTATTTCCATGTAAGTTTTATTTGGTCCAAGCTATTGAGCATTTTAGATTGAAAAATGCTTTATAAAATAGTAATAATATCCAAAATTGAAAAATTGCAAAACTAAAGGATGTTGATGGTAGAGCAGGTCTCCCTGAAGCTATATCAGCTGGACATTTCCATATAAGTTTTAGTGGGTCCGAGCTATTGGACATAATTAATGAAATAACACTTTATAAACTAGTAGTCATTCCCAAAATTGAAA
The DNA here is from genome assembly GCA_016801175.1 of Esox masquinongy. Classification (NCBI taxonomy): domain Eukaryota; kingdom Metazoa; phylum Chordata; class Actinopteri; order Esociformes; family Esocidae; genus Esox; species Esox masquinongy. Next base: position 25,040 of record JACXGI010000540.1, read on the forward strand.
TATTGGAAAATTAAAGGATGTTGATGTTAGAGCAGCTGTCCTTGAAGCTATATCAGTTGGTTATTTCCATATAAGTTTTATTGGGTCCGAGCTTTTGAGCATTTTTGATGGTCAATTGCTTTAAAAACTATTAATAATTACCTCCATTGGAAAATTGGAAAACTAAAGAATGTTGATGGTAGAGCAGTTGTCTCTGAAGCTATATTGGTTGTTAATTTTGATACAAGCTATTGACATTTACGTAAACAACTGACGTTTTTCATCAGATAATGTCGCACTTTTCAAACGGTGCCTAAACCCTCGCATCGTAGTAAAGCAGTTTTTCACGTTCTTTTAATATGAAACCGATATGGAAAAACAAGACGTGTTGCTTGTTCGCTATCGCCAGCAGATTCAGATGTAATTGCTGTCTTTCTGGCAGGTTTCGTTGATGAGGTATTGACGATCAAAGACCGAATCTTGAATATAAAGCAAACTTCACGACAGTTACAAGAAGTGTCCGCTGGCAAAATATCGCTTAGCAAGGCACACTGTCGGTTCTAGGGCATTTCTCTGGCGAGTGGAATTGGAGAAGTCTGGTCCAAGAAGCTGACCAAGATAGGCCTACTGGATTCCCTCAGATGATAATCGATATCGTTCATAGAGAACATCATCCGGGTGAAGTAGAGGAATTCCACTGGCTCTAAAGACGAATATAACCTGCTTGGGGCAGTTTAGAGATGCAGCTTAAATTGCCAGTGCAGCATACCTCGGGTAAAACCTATCCACCTATCGTAGTACAGGTTAATCGGGAAGTTACACACGACGTCACAAAGTTACTCCTGAAGTTACCTGGATAAGCCAGTTACCTCGCTTCGTAGTACACCCCTCAGGTTAGCTTGTGGTTAACTCGACGTTACCTTACGCCCACAATCTTGTCAGGAAAAATACCGGCACATTTGGAAGACCCAGTCAACATTGGCGCACGGATTGTGAGAGGCTTACTCCGCAGGGCGAGGGTGTTTAGAGACTGTGCAACTCCTCTAGTTTACCCCGAAGATGTTGTCTATGAAATATATCGCTTCTCATATATCAACCCCCCACCCCACACACACACCCACAACATTTTTATCAACAGAACTCTATTATAAGAAATGCTCAAACTCTAGATCGGTGCGGTGGCGGTAAGCAATTGCGTAATTAGAATCAGAGTAGCTTTAGGACCACACTCAGGCATTTTGCTTTGAGGTACAGTAGTAGCTGGAAATGTCTGGTCAAAGAGTAGATGCTACCGTTGCTACCAGCAACTGTGATCTCTGGCTCATGAAAGTTCGGTAATCTAGCTGACATTACCTCTAGCTAACTACCTCCAATAACAATCAATGAATGAGTTAGATATTTACACTGCTCAAAAACATTAAGGGATCACGTAAACATCACAGTATAACACCAAGTCAATTAAACTTCAGGGATATCAATCTCTCCAGTTAGGAAGCAAAAGCGATTGTGAATCAATGTCACCAGTTTTGGTGCAAATGAAAGTAACAACAGGTGCACTGGAGAGGCAACAGCAAGACAACCCCCAAAAAGGGAATGGTTTTGCAGTTGGTGGCCACAGATAATTGCTCTCTCCTTATCCTTCCTGACTGATTCTTCTCTATTTTTGTGTTTTGCTAGTGTCATTGTCACTACTGGTAGCATGAGGCAGTACCTGCAGCCCATTCTGGTTGCACAGGTAGTCCAGCTCCTCCAGGATGGCAAATCCATTTGTGTCGTCGCAAGAAGGTTTGCTGTGTCTCCCAGTTCACGCAAGTTGGAATCAACTGTGATTTCAATTTACTTTGATTTTCGTTTTGAATCCAGCCCTCAATCGGTTGGTGATTTTGATTTCCATTGACTGTTGTTACGTCATTTTGTTCTCAACGAATTACACAATGTACAGTAAAGATTTTGGTGTTTAATATATTTTGTTCATCGAGATCCAATGTGTGATTTAAGTGTTCCCTTTAATCACACCCTTATTTTTTTTAGGCAGTGTATTAAAGATCAAATTGCTTATTCTCCCTAACTGGACAGATTGATATCCCTGAAGTTTAATTGACTTGATTTGCGTTTCCAAAAAAGTTGGGATGCTGCATAAAATGTAAATAAAAACAGAATGCAATGATGTGCAAATCATTTAAACCCTGTGGGCCAGTTTCCCAGACATGGATTAAGCCTAGTCTAGGACTAAAGAATCAAGTTCATTAGAAAACTCAATTGAGCTTGTTTATTTAGTCCTAGACTAGGCTTAATCTGTGTTTGCGAAACCAGCCCTATATGCAATAGAAAACAGTAAAAAGACAACATATTAAATGTTAAAACTGAGACATTTCATTGTTTCTTGAAAAATATATGCACACTTTAAATTTGATTCCGGGTAACACATTTCAAAAAAGGACAGAGGCAACAAAAGACTGGAAAATGTGTGTAATGCTAAAAAACTAAACCTAGTGGAATATAATATAACCATTTAGGTATATTGGCAACAGGTCAGTAACATGATTGGGTATTAGAAGATCATTCCAGAGAGGATGAGTCTGCCCGAATTGAGGATGGGGAGGGGTTCACCACTCTGTGAAAGACTGCGCGTGCAAATAGTGTAACAATTTAAGAATAACATTTCTTAATGTAAAATTGCAAAGAGTTTGGGGATCTCATCATCGACGGTACATAATATCATTAAAAGATTCAGAGAATCCGGAGAAATCTCTGTAAGGGACAAGGCCGAAGACCAATATTGGATGGCCTCAGGCGGCACTGCATTAAAGACAGACACAATTCTCTAGTAGAAATCACTGCATGGGCTCAGGAACACTTCAGAAAACCATTGTCTGTGAACACAGTATGTCGCTGCATCCACAAATGCACATTAAAACTCTACCATGCAAAGAAGAAACCAGATATATACAAGTTCCAGAACCGCCACCACCTTCTCTGGGCCCGAGCTCATTTAAGATGGACTGAGGTGAAGTGGAAAACTGTCCTGTGGTCTGACAAATCAAAATGTGAAATTATTTTTGGGAATCATGAACGCTGCGTCCTCCGGACTAAAGAGGAGAGGGACGATCTGTATTCTTATCAGCGCACAGTTCAAAAGCCAGCATCCGTGATGGTATGGGGGTGCATTAGTGCACAAGGCATGGGTGACTTGCACATCTGAGAAGGCACCATTAATGCTGAACAATATATACAGGCTTTGAAGCAACATATGCTCCCATCCAGACAACATCTTTTTCAGGAAAGGCCATGCTTATTTCAGCAAGACAAGGCCAAACCACATTCTGCATGTATTACAACGGCATGGCTCCGTAGTGAAAGAGTCCGAGTGCTAAACTGGCCTGCCTGCAGTCCAGACCTGTCACCCATTGAGAACATTTGGCGCATTATGAAACGAAAAATATTAAATAAAAGGAGACCCCGAACTGTTGAGCAGCTGAAATCTTATATCAAGCATGAATGGGAATACATTTCACTTTCAAAACTCCAGCAATAGGTCAAAGCATTGTTAAAAGAAGAGGTGATGTAACACAGTGGTAAACATGCCCCTGTCGTAACATTTTTGAAATGTTTTGCTGGCATCAAATTCAAAATGAGCATGTATTTTTCCAAAAACAATAACATTTCTCAGCTTCAACATTTGTTATGTTGTCCTTGTACAATTTTCAGTTAAATATAGGGATAACTGATTTGCATATCATTTCATTCTGTTTTTATTTGCATTTTACGCAGCGTCCCAACATTTTTGGAAACGGGGTTGTAAATACAATGCTGTTTGGTCCGTATTGACCGTTCTCTGGATCCGGCCCTGGGTACGCCAGTTGAGTGGGCTGAACCAGAGTACAGAACACTAAAGTAGAGTGCAGAAAACTACTGCAGAGTTCAGTAGCCCATGGTGATACCTGTCTTTGTGCAGCATCATGTTATCCTCCTGGCACTCCTCCCCACTGAAGTACTCTCCTGAGCCCCTGTCATCTTCACTGTCTGCCCCTCCAGGATCCTGTCTACAGATGGTGGGGTACAGAGCACCCACCGATTCTGGCCTGGGTTTAAACAGGTCACAGTGGACAGATAGATAAAGTGACCAAACCGCACAGAAAATAGTGTACATCCTGATCTACAGACTAATGTGTTCATTTGAAGGAAGATAAAAATAAATTCCATAGGTTTACTCATGTACACCGTATTATGTCATTAAATAGGATCTTCGAGGAATTGGGGCTGACCCATACAGTATGTAATGAGGTCATGAGGTTTCTTCACATACATACCTAATGTAGGTCTCATAGTAGCGCCTTCTGTCCAACCAAGCAAATGGTGATGGGGGAATTTTGGACAGATCCATAACAAGACAAGACAAGACACATCCATAACGTGACAAACAGTGATAACTAATTCTGATGGACAAGAGAGTCTGCTAAATGACCAACGTCTACAAAAAAAATTTAAATGGCCAAAACATTAAAAATGAAGGCAAGTGCGTGCACAGAAAAACAAATGATGTTACAGTGATGACTAAGAACGATCTCCTTATTAACCATGGTGTGACGTTGACTCAGCAGGATACACTATAATCTTACACTGTTAAGATTATGAATGAGTGGAACATCGCCAATATTTGTTGATGACAGCATTGAGATGGAGAGAACCATTATGTATAATCAAACTTTTATTTTACCAGAAAGTCCAATTAAGGTCAATAGACATCTTCTAGCCAAGAAAATCTGCATGATTTTGTTGTGACTTACCTTGCGGAGTGCACAGTGGTGAGGGTATCAAAGTCAAAATTCTTGTAGTACGAGGGGTCGAGACGCTGGCGCTGCCCCCAGACAGTCAAGGAAGGCACAGTGGGCACATTGGCATTGTTGAGGTTGGCGTTGGAGGATATGGGAGATTTGGGGTAGCAGTGCTTGTACGGGTGGGAATCGCCTGCCCTCTCCTCAGAGCCGGCTTGGGAGCGCTCTATGGAAGCGTGGCAAGGAGGAGGTGGGAACTGGAGGGGCCGTTGAGTGACACTGGTCCGTTGAGTGGACCCCTGGGGGTGCCCGTTAATGTGATTTGTGTGGTTGGAGAAGAGCACGCCGTTCCTCTGTAGAGAGAACAGTCCAGTCAAAACCCACAATAATGATTAACCTAGCAACTACCTTAACAGTGGGCTTTGAGTCGGTCCTGGCGGTAAAGTACTTTATCACTGGGCATTTTGTGAATGTTTGCGTTTAAAACATGTTATGAAAGAGGACAACTATAATTTCTTTCTTGAAGATGCATTACAAGACTTTTTTGTTCTTGCAGGATATGTAATATGTTGTTTAACCTATAATGATTTTGATCAGTATAATTATCATCATATCTCAGTTAGCCAGGATGTTCCAAGTTTTTGATGACGCAGATCACATATCAGCATATATTTATCTTAAACCTGCCTCAACAAGACTTCCTCTCATCAAATCCTGTACAGAAAATCCCCACTGAAAGACTAGTATGACAGTATCAGATTATCAGTAATTTACAAATAACAGGGAGTCTCTTGCGCAAATTAGTATTTTTGTTGCTAAGAACAACCACAAAGCTTCACTTACTGCTATACTATCAACAACAGTTCCTAACAAGAAAAACATCCCAGAGGGCAAAATGTTGATGAACAAAGGAAAATCGAAAAACATGTTTTGGTAACCATACTGAACACTACCCCAAAAGTAAAATGATGACATTTTCCAAACGATATAACGTCAAACACAATATCACCATATTTAGGTATCAGTAATTTTCAATATCACTAAAACGCTGTCTTCCATATGTACAGCGTTAGCTAAATCAAGCGCTCCTTTTGAATGAACTTGGACATTCATTTACCCTATAAATCTCCTCGTCTTCTTCTGGGTTAATGTCTACAAGGCCCTCGTCTTGGAGATCACATGATATGACTCGCCGGATTTCGGGCCCAATGTCATGCAGTGTGCGGAGGCCGGCCTGCAACGATGACAAAAAAGCTACTTATTGCCAGCATAAACACCAAGACGTGTGCACATAATGTTGAGTGGCGATATAGACAACAGACACACACACACTCGACTGAAGCAAACACACCTAAACACACGTGAACTAAAGTGTAAGGTCAGACACATTTAGTGCACACAAAGACCCAGACCCAACCTACTGAAGAGCTTTGGAAAGAGCAGCCAAGTTCTTTGCACTGCCTGCCAATATCCAGTGGTGATTAGACAAAGCCGTAATCAGTGTGTAGGATCAAATGAATATATGTTTCATTGAAAGTTAAATGTGCCTAGATAATAAGAACAACAGAAACATCTGTGTTTAGATTCACGCTCTGCGAACCTCAGAAAATGTGTAATCTTTACATTGACTATTTGGCATGTGGGTTCTTATGGAGATGTGATCTGTGATAGGTAGATGCCCTTCAATGTACAGCTCTGGAAAAAATAAGGGGCCCCAGCACCTTTTTCTTTCCTTTCTACAAAGTTGAAAAATAAATTTTTGAGTGAGGAACAGAAGCGTTCAATTTGCAGTGGTCTCTTAATTTTAACCCTTCTGTTTCTCACTCAAAACCTTCCTTTTTGACTTTCTTGGAAAGGAAAGAAAGAGGTGCAGTGGTCTCTTAATTTTTTCCGGAGCTGTATATAACCTCTAGCAACCATCTTTACCATGGTGAGATCGATTGAACATGTAACATCAGACAACTCTGCTGCAGTGCTTTTAATAAAGCTTCTCTTTCTCCCCTGATTTTCGCCCGAGTACGTTCTTACTAAGGTAACAACTATACGAACGATATATTCCAACAAGTGTAACAGAACATTGGCTATCCAGTAGTCACCTATTGTTCCTTTTTAAACAAATTATCTTCCAGTTTGTACGCAATTTCATCACTTCCAGTTTCAAAGGTTATTACCTTTTTAGTTCTACACTGAAACAGGTCAGCGGTCAACTCACCTGGAGGGCAATGGTGGAATTCAGGCTGGTGAAAGAGTGCCTTCCCACCAGGCCTTGCTCTTTGCGTTTCTTGAATTTCCTGAAGTAGTCCTGTATCAGGAAGGTGGCATAAAACTTCCCCACGGTTACCTCGTCATCTGAGTGAATAGACCACACAAACGCCCCCACTGTCAGCACCGCGCCGCGCTCCACATCCGGGGATATAAACATATGGCTGTAGTATCCCTACATCTCCTATTCCAATTCTTCTGATCGCTCCAAACAGACTGCTGTATAACAGACCTGTCTTCATCCTGAGCGGTTTCTTTAATTGGTATACCGTATGATGGTGGTTCAAAATGGCTGCTGTCAATAACCAGTGGGGTTACCAAGGGCTTGCTAAAACATCACATTAGCACACTGGGCTAAAGACTAGACATGACTCCATAGGTGTCGATGAAAGATAACGTAACCCCTTATTTATTGACAATGTGGCAGACTTATAGGGATCACTGAGCTTTGTACAAATACATTTCAAACAGGTTAGTGATAACATCTACATCTACTCAGCTCTCTTCCTGGACCTGTGGTGACAAGACAGGCAACTGAAAGAAAGGGCACATAAGTACTCTCAAAACAACATCCGCAGGCTGGCATTATCAAAACGGCAATAGTTCTGGAACACAGAATTTATAACGGAAAATATACACTAGTTTCATCTAGTTTCTATTCCACCAAACACAGCCTTACATTCACAGTCTAAACTTAACACATGGGTTTGCCAGACAGCCACAAACCTTTACCTCACGCTTAGCTACAGCACATGCATGCCACCACAGAAGCACTATAGCAGAGTGAGATGCATATCTAAGCCATTCAATGTGACAGGCAAGCAGTACAGATCAGGGGAGCGGAGATCTGTGTCACTCAGCTAGTTAGTAAGCAGACTGGGGACAAAAGGCACAGGACAGAGACATGAAGAGACAGAGGTCACTCTAGTTTCATGCCACCGACCAAAAAACAGAACTGCTGCAGGAAATCCCAGACGGCAGAGAGAGGAGAGAACGAAAGAGACTACAGAAGAGGAAGAAAAGCTGTGCAGAAGAGAAGCTTAACCAGAAAAAAAGTAATTAAGGACTCTAGCATAGCAGAGTAGCACAAGCCAAGCATGAGAGACCAAGCAAAAAGCATAGTGTAGAAAAGGACAGTTAGGAAAATTAAATTGATAGGACAAGTTAGGGTCAAAATATGGCACAGGGAAGCATGGCAATGTATAAAAACACCAAAATAGTTATGCATGGTAGTGTGTAGAAACACACCAATTGTTAAGCATGGTTATGTTAAGAAGCAACAGAACAGTTAAGCAATGTTGTATAGACCAATCAGGACAGTTAAAATAGGGTTGTATAAAAACACATAGATGTACTCCAAAAATGTGGTATTCCACCATGTTTACTCAAATTGTTTTGGACTGATGAGAAGAAAGGTTCCATCTTAAGGAATATGATCTCTTGTGCATAAAACAACATTATCATTGATGCTGTTCTTTTTTGGCCAGTATGATTTACTGTCTACTGTAGTTCTGTTCACTAATTTCTACAGGATTTGGAAGAAAACAGAGATACACAATTTTTCCTCAGCTCTATCATGAATGGGACATAATATTTTGTAGATTAAAGAGTTTAAAGAGTTACTAGTTTACTAGTGTCTAACTTAGGTCACTCACGTAAACTTGATTCTATGCACGAGTAACATATTTTTTCAGTTTTTCTCGTAGTGTTCATGGGGTCGCTTTGGATACGCTCGGATAGGGTGACAGACTGACCCTTGCATGACTTTCAAAAGGGCAGGTGAGGATACTGTGGAGGAGGAAAGATAGTGAGGTAAGTTTTTTTTCTCAAGTGTCTGCAGTTTCTGCCTTATCTGAGCAGACTCTTATCTGTGGTCAAAGACTGAGACGTACAGTTACTCAAACATGAACAAAGGAAGAGAGGACCCAACTGTTTGCTGATACAAAGTCAAAGCAAATTATTTTACTAGTTTCTACAGAGGTCTGATTGCTTTATATGCTGTTAGCTGCTAATCTAGCTCTGTGTAATACGTTCCCTGAGTTAGTCACATCTAATGCCACTACTGAGAGAACGCTGTTAGCCTGAAGGTCAGAGACCCATCCTGATCACAAACACACAACCTACGTACTAACACTGCTAATTCATGTTGACAGACAAGACAGAGGGAGACTGACCGCCAGCAGGAGGCACCACTTGGTCAAGCAGTTTCATGCTGGTCCTCTTCCAGATCTTCTTAATTACTGCTCGCAACTCCTCATTAGCTTGCTCCAGGTTGCCTAAGAAACACACTCTTGGTAAATAATTTTGAACAATTGAAACCGCGATTAAGTAGGCCATATTTTGAGTATAGTCAAATTGTACAATGATTTTCTCCCAAAGACACCAGAGATTATTTTTTTATCTCACCGTCTTTTGAAATAGTTCAATGGAAATCAAGGAGAGGAGACAAGGACAGGAAATGTGGACACAAAAACCTTCCTCCTTGTATCAACCAGCAAGCTAAATATGCAGGGATAGAATCCTACAATACATGTTGAAATGTAGCTAGTTGTGCACTGAAATGTTTTATGAATTAAAAAATATGTAGGGTACCATTTTAATAGATAGCTCTGTGACTTATTGACACTCTTCTACATATTGCTAACCGTTATTTGCTTTCAAGGACAGAGTTCTCAAAGAAAGAGACAATGAACTTTTACTTAATTGAGAATCCCCTTGTATGTCCACAAAGACAACGTCACTGTGTTCACTCCTAGAAGCACCCCCTAGTGACTAACAGCAGGAAGCTACTCAGTGCCGGCCCTAGCCTTTTGGGTGCCCTTAGCAAAATTTGATTTTGAGGGCCCCCTCTCCCTTAGTGGTCCGGGGCTCACTAGCAGTCTGGGGCCCCCTGGCGGTCGGGGGCCCTAAGCGGCCGCTTATGTCGCTTATGCCTTGGGCTGGCCCTCCGGCTACTGCTATGGAGACGCCACTGCTTACCTTCTGTCTTGATCTTCAGAGCTGTCCTTACCAAGGCAAACAGAGTAGCGTTGAACATGACCGTGCCGTCACTGTTCAGGGGCATGTTCATGGCAACCAGCCTCTGGAAGGAGTTACAGACATGCAACTTATGATTTAACAAGGGCAAGAGTGAGCACATAGCATGTGTAATGAGAGGGTGTAATATACACAACCGTTCAAAAGTTTAGGGTCACTTAGAAATAGGTGTACAGAGGCCCATAATCAGCAGCCATCACACCTGTGGGGTATTCCATCAAGGCAGATAAAGGAAAATCCAGGCTTATTTTGATAAGTCTGGCTAATATAAGTTAGAGTTCCGTTCCATTACTGCAGCTTAGGAGTCCCTGCTCAGTAACTAAGGTAACTTATACCTCTGAACTAGCCTGCCACCTCACAGGCTAACTGTCAAGCTTAATTTAGCTGTGTTTCAAAGAATGTCCAACAGGCGGAAACAGAATCCCAAAAGACCGTTCCGTGTATTTTCTCACTCGCATCACTTTTGTGCTCTCTGTGTTCGGAAACATAAGTCCAGACTTTTTTCGGTCATTTTGACCAAGCATGAATTGACGTGTTTAATTTAGTTCTAAATAACATATCAGTAGAAATAAACAAGTTAAGAAAACATGTCTTACCACGTTCACTGTCTTCAAAAGCCAATAGTTAATTGACATAGGCCTAGAACAGGGGTATTCAAATCTGGCCCTCGAAGCCAGTTCCACTCCATTTTTTCATTGCAACCCTCTAATCAGGGACTTATTCAGGCTTAAGACACCAGGTGGGTCCAATTAATGATGAGGTAGAACAGAAAACCAGCAGGCTCCAGCCCTCGTAGGGTAAGATTTGAATACCCCTAGCCTAGAGTCTACTATGGATCATGGAGATACTATGGAGAATCATCTCAAATCGCATACATACATACTTATAAGCCATCGCATACTAAGCTTATAAGTCAGTAATACCAGTATTTTAGTACTTGGAATAGTCATAAGAATTGAGCAATCGCTAGCGAGACTAAAGACGAACTTTACCTTGCCAAAGCTATTTCATTTCAGAGCACAAGAATGTTCAACAGTGATGCAATAACTATCCATGTAGGTGATGATAACTGACTTTTTCGTCAAGTGAAAAGACAAGAGAATTGTGGAAACCCCTACTCTTTCACTGCGCAATAGTTGTGGTGTATATTACCCTAAAAAGCGTGCGTGGGTGCATACTTCAAAAATCCACCAGAAATAGTAGACCATCCGGGAACTTTTGGCATACTATTTTCAGCAGACAATGGTTTGAGACATACTAATCTTCTCGCATACTATTCTGGCATACTATATTGTATGCAAGTATGCGATTTGAGATTCAGCCTATATAAGCAGTTGCATCGAAAGACCAGTGAGTTGCAACCAAATACGCTATGTCCATTCCTCAACAATCCTGTGGATGAAGGTGCTCAGATTCTCAGATACTGAACAGTGGATGAAGGTGCTCAGATACTGAACAGTGGTCAACAGCCTTAACCATTGTTCAGTCTGTCTGCATAGCTCTGCGTTTATTTGCCTGTGGGAGATTCTTGTACAGTGTTGGTGATGCAGAAGGTCTTGTGAAGGCAACTGCATGCCGGGAAATAAGGGTATGTCTTGCTCTAAACCAGTACTTGAATATTTCATCACTTTCCCTGGTCATCTTGAAACACAAAGAATCAAGGAGTTTTATTCAATTACAGTTATGTGACAATTAAAATAAATGTAAAATAGCCTAAAGGTTGACAAGCCTCTGTATTAACGTAATCCTCTTTCTCAGGCTTCCCCAATATTATATGTGCAATAGACTGTACCCATGTGCAGGTCCCCATCTGGACCTGTGGAGGCAGACTATGTCAACCGGAAATCTTTCCATAGCCTAAACGTACAGGTATCTACTGGAGGCATCTATTCACACACTGTCAGGCAGAATAGTAGTAATTGGATTTGGATGAAATGTGCACATCTGTGAAAATAGATAGAAGTTTGGATGTCAACACTTCTTTGGATTTAAATCCTGTTACCCTGGCAGATGTTCACAAAAATGTCCATTTCAATGTCTGCCTCACACAAAGTAGTAACTGTACTGAACAGAGATAATGTTTCACTTTAACTTATCAGAAAAAAATCAAGTTATTTCCTTTCCTAATCAAGTATGTCATAGCACTAACATGTAGCTGCAGAAGGCCTATGCAAAATCAGATTTGGAACCCCACACAATGTCAGATCCAAAGTTAAAAATATTATTCTGGAATGTGAGCAATGTTGAGATAATTCAGAACTGGAATTTACATTTTGAAAGACTCCACTGCATCAACTCTTCTTAGTCATGCTGAGCAATTTAAAATGAATGCTCTACCAAGCAAAGTGTGCCACATCATTGGTCACCCTCTATGCTGTCAGATGATGGAAGTTGCCTGATATCTAATATCGAAGCTGTTCTTTTTTGGCTATTCAGTTGGCCCCTGTTGAGATGTAACCACCGAGAATTAATATAGGCCAAGGGTTACTAGGTCAGAGAGGCTTCAAGCCTCACCGAATTAGGCTAATTAACAGTAAATGCATTGTAGTTATGTCAGTTCACATGAGTTAGCCTAATTAATTTCTATTGATTTGATCATAAATCTGATCAAATCAAAATATAGCTTGATAATATAGCCAGTCTTACTTATCTAGTGATCTGAATGTTCATTTATAAAAAATTAAACAATAAGTAGGCTAGTATGACTTATGCATTTAATCTGTCAGAATTTTTTTTGCAAAGCTGTCTCCCTCGCCGTGTCAATTGCGGCAGTATTGCCCTTTTTGGTGATGACTCTTTTAAATTCTTCATAAAGTCCCATCAGCAGGGTTTGTTCCGCTGTTGAGAAGATCACTGCTCTATTTCATTTTTCGCTTCTTTTTTGCGACATACTGTAGTATCTTCATTTCGATGATCGCTTGTTCTGGGCTGCTTATGTACTCCGTGCGCATGCACAATGCAAGCTTGTTCAAGTCTGGTTTGAGTTAACATTGACAAGACATGGCTAGATTGTGTTAATGGAACGGCTTGAGTTTTAAGTGGAAGTTGGCGTTCATTCAAGCTGGGTATTTTCAATTAAGCTTGGATTTCATTAGCGGCGTTGATGGAATACCCCCTTGTGTTTCAATGGTAGGTTGTGTTTGATAATCCAAGTTAATCATTTTAAAAGACTAATTGATCATTAGCAAACTGTTGTGCTTATTAAGGAAGCAATTAAACTGGCCTTCTTTAGGTTAGTTGAGTATCTGGTGCATCAGCATTTGTGGGTTTGATTACAGGCTCAAAATGGCCAGAAACAAAGAACTTTCTTCTGAAACTCATCAGTTTATTCTTATTCAAAGAAATGAAGGATACTCAATGCGACAAATTGCCAAGAAAGGAGAGGAGAAATACATTAGGGTGTCTAGTTTGAGAAACAGAAGCCTCACAGGTCTTCAACTGGCAGCTCCATTAAATAGTACAAACACCTGTCTCAACGTCAATAGTGAAGACGCGACTCTGGGATGCTGGCTTTCTAGGCAGAGTTGCAAAGAAAAAGCAATACCTCAGACTGGCCAATAAAAAAAAATAATTAAGATGGGCAAAAGGACACAGACACTGTAAGATTGGAAAAAGTGTTTGGACAGACGAATCAAAGTTTTAGGTGTTCGGATCACAAAGAGGAACATTTGTGAGACGCAGACCAATTGAACAGATCTTGGAGGAGTGCCTGATGCCATCTGTCAAGAATGGTGGAGGCATTGTGATGGTCTGGGAATGCTTTGGTGGTGCTAATGTGGGAGATTTGTACAGGGTAAAAGGGATTGTTATGTGCCCTTGCGGGTACTTGGGTTTTGTGTTTATGTGTATTCTCTATGCCCACAGGTGCCCATTTGTTATTGGATGCCGTTTTCCCGCCAGTCGTTACCCTTCCAGTCCAGGCCAATCATCTGCCTCTTCATCCCACATAAAAGAGCTGTCAACTGTTCCCTCTGGAATTCTTGGTTTTTCTTTGATCTTGGTGACGCTGTTATTTTCTGGTTTTGTTTGTTTGGTTACGTACACGTAGGTATTTTCTGTTTGTATTAGTCCACTACCCTAGCAGGTTATAGGTGGTTGTCATACTTATGTATTAGATAGGGTTAGATAGTTTAGTTAGTGTAGTCAGTTAGGGTTTGCCCAGTGATATAAATTAGGTAAGATTATTCTTTTTCAAGACTAGATTAGAGTAGGGATCTTCAGTGGTTTAGATATAGGCAGCACCGCCCCAGTATTTTTTCCCCTGCATGTCTGTATGTCAGTTTGTACTACTGATCAGTTGTAAATATATCTATATGGCCATTAAAGTACCTCTCACTGTAGTTCTTTTTTCTGTGTATCTTTGGATTATATGCTAGTGAAGTGTAGGTGTCCACTCTCCCCTAGACTATAGCTGTTGGATTTCGTAACAGGGATCTTGAAGAAGGAAGGCTATCACTCCATTTTGCAACGTCATGTCATACCCTGTGGACAGCACTTAAGTGGAGTCAATTTCCTCATACAACAGGACAATGACCCAAAGCACAGCTCCAAACTATGCAATAACTACTTAGGAAAGAAGCAGTCAGCTGGTATTCTGTCTATAATGGAGTGGCCAGCACAGTCATCAGATCTCAAATCTATTGAGCTGTTATGGGATCAGCTTGACCGTATGGTACGTAACAAGTGCCCATCAAGCCAATCCAACTTCTGGGGGGTGCTTCAGGAAGCATGAGGTGAAATCTCTTCAGATTACCTCAACAAATTGACAACTAGAACGCCGAAGGTCTGTAAGGCTGTAATTGCTGCAAATGAAGGATTCTTTGACAAAAGCAACTTTCAGAGGACATAATTAGTATTTAAATTAAAAATCATTATTTCTAACCTTGTCAGTGACTGTATTTCCTATTCATTTTGCTATATTTCCTATTCAAACTCATTTTGTTTTCATAGAAAACAAGGAAATTTCAAAGTGACCCCAAACTTTTGAACGGTAGTGCATGTGCTTTTTCTTGAATACAATATGTCTGTGTAATGTGTGCTGTGTGTGTGTCTGCGCGCATGCTCAGACCCACTTTGCAGGCCACCCTGTGGGGACACAACTTGCCAAAGCCTAAAGGAGGCTGGATTCGTCTCAGCAATGTGACCACATCCAGATGCTTGATCCTGCCCCTGAAAAACATACAGGAATGCAGAAACGGAGGCCAAGACACTCCTGAAAGCTGTATTGAATATAGAACTCAGTGATAACTGGTGTAGATGATTGGCTCCAGACTCACTTGGCCTCGGGATCGTACTCTGACCAGATCCTTTTAAACTCATCCAGGTGATGAGGACCCAGAATGGACCAATCACGGGTCAGATAGTCAAAGTTGTCCATGATGACCGCAACAAACAGGTTGATGATCTACAACAGAGGTATCTGTATGTAATACGGAAACTACAGTATGTTAGACTGTGTGTGTGTGTCCTTGTTCTACAATACGTGTTAAGACCAGAATTCCCCAGGGCAATAAAACAGCGTTAGGGTTCAGGTTTAAGGTAAAACTAACAACTGGGGTTTGAATTAGGGGTATCAGTTATGTGTTAGGCGTTTAGGTTAGGAGTTAGCATAAGGTTAGGGGAAAACAGGTTCAACAGGAATCATTAACCGCATTGTACTTGTACTGTTCAATGACGATAAAGTCGAATCTAATCTAATTTCTACGCGTGCGCACTTGTGTGCATACCAGGAAGGCGCATAGCATGTAGAAGCTGATGAAGTAGATGATGGCAAAGCGGCTGCCGCAAGTCTTCTCCTCCCCAGGGTTGTAGTCTGACTCAGAGTCACACAGCTTCCCGGGCAGACAAGCCAGCATAATCTCCTGCCACACCTCGCCTGTAGCACACCTGAGAAACAGCAGCCCCGGCCCGGCTCCACCATGAAAACGACTGAGGGGGCATTTTTTATTCATCGGGGGGGGGGGCATATCTACTTCATATAACATTTGTTTATATGGGAACAAAACCGGGGGGGCACAGATTCTATTTGGGGCCTAACAAATAGATCCGGGCCCATAGATCCGGGCCTAACAAACCCAAATGTTGTGACTGCCCCCACGCCTGAGAAACAACACCAATGCTATGTTATGACTTTAATTACTCCTGATAGACAGCATCAACGCTAATGTTATTACTACAACCGCAAATGGGAGAAATCAACAACACTTCTATTATGACTGCATAATAACCTCCATTCTTGATCGGCTTCCAAATTTGCCCCTAGCACAATAGGATCGTGAGACAATAAATAGTCAGACATTCACATACATCAAACACCCACAAAAATACCTGAACAGCATCAGCACAGCCTGAGGAAAGGTCTGGAAGTTGTTGTTGCGGTTTATCTGTGTGTCGTCTACCATGGCAATCTTTCCAAACACCTGAAACAAACACAACAGAGTGGGTTACAAAGAATTAAGTCCTGTTGTTAACACTTTACTGGAGTGAGCAAAAACTGAGTCAAAGAGAATGTTTTTCAGAAGTCTTAAATAGTTTTAACCGAAGTATTGCCTGAAGCCCGCGATTATAGGTGTAAAATAAGACGTTACATATAAAGTTACAATGGATTGCATTTTTTGGGGGTTCATATCTCAATAATAATCTTTTAATACGTCACAGAAAACTGAAACCTCCGCTTTAAAACTAGGTGTTTCATTACATTTCAGTTTTCAAAGTTATGCAACCGGAATAAATCTCAACTCTCTCAGACATCAGTTGTCTTCATTGGTTTAAGCCTATATTCTCCAGTGTGAGGTGTACACTTTTGTTTTAAACCAGACTGGTTCTGTGACTCAAACCTAGCACAGCAGTGGAAGTTGGGTTCTTTTCAAGCTTGCCATGTTGCCATTTCAAAATCTCAACGAGAAATATCTGTCAGATACCTGCATTCCAATAACAGCATAGATGAAGAAGAGCATGGCAATCAGCAGGGCCACATAGGGAAGAGCCTAGGGAGGCCAGAGGGATACAGAGAGTGTGATCAGACTCTGGGAGGACCTGCCTGGCTACACTCTAACCCCCAACGACTCACCTGTCACCTGAGGGGATTATTGCCTCACCTGGAAGGACTTGATGAAGGTCCACAGAAGTGTCCGGATTCCCTCCCCTCTACTGAGCAGCTTGACCAATCGCATGACTCGAAACAGGCGGAAGAATGTGATGGAGATGCGAGCGCTGTCCTCCGTGTTCTGAGACAGACAGAGAAACAGGAGACCAGAGGTGGACTTTCAACACGTGCGTACACGTGTGTGTCGACACCTGCATGCGTGTGTATACATGTGTGTGCATTCAGGGAGAGGAACATGCAGCAGACCCTGACTTGTGTGAATGTAATGAGAACAAGCCCCCCCCCCCAGACTTGTGAACTCCACAGCCCTTCCACATGCTTTGTTGGATCTATAAAGTGTGCGATCCAGGTCAAACATAAAAACAGCCTGATAATGAGGTGACTATTAACACACGCAAGATCCTAAACCAGAACAGATCTTGTCCATGGGTACCGGGCTACAAAACAGTCAAGGAAAAACCTCAGCAAAGAACAGGACTCAGAACATAACATTTCATTCCAAATGCACGTGATGACTGACTGACAACAGAAACAGCTCTGCATTGATTGAGACGATGATGAGGATGAAGAAGTGTTGGGTAGTGGGAGGGGCTTCTTACCCCTGGCTCCACAATCACCTTCACCACCGGGATGGCCTTGAAACCAAAGGTCTGGGTTAACACTAATATGTGGAACTCCTTATCACACACTGGTGTCATGAAGAAGTCATTGACATATAGTAGATATTGCCAGAATTACTTAGCCAACACATTACATTTCTCTGCTTCAAAAACCCAAAATAAAATCATGACTCGGAGAACATCCAAAACATACATATCAGTAAGCAACAGTATTGACACTGAAGACACAACATCATCTCTGTCTCTCCTGAAAAGCAGAATCACAGTAACTTAGCACAGAATCACAGCTCCTTAACACAGAGTCCCAGTAACATGGCACAGAATAACAATAACTTGGCACTGTATAGACATGCAGTAGGACATTCGGTACATAAAACGTGCCATACAATTCTACACAGGCTTATATAAGTTATATCATGAAAATGATTACATTGTTTAGAGGCCGAGACACAAGCTTTTCACTACACCTGCAAAAATGCCTGCTAACCTGTACACGATTAATAAAACGTTAAAACTTTGAAGGTGAGAAAAGATAACTTTGACCGGTAACATATTGAGAAGTTTCCAGGAATACGTATTTTGTAAATATCTAATGTGATTTTCACTAGATGACCACACAAACACATTTATGGTAGCATATTACAGTATGACTAATCTTATACAGACATCTTATTTCATTTAGCTCATGTAGTAAGTCATTTGGGTGGCAGGTTTGTCGTTCCAAACAAGCAGAACAAAGGCACAAAGACTAGACAGTCACAGAAGACTACTAAGCATGAGATTACTAATTGAGACAACATATTGGAGAGGCATTGCAATAACACTTGGAGAGTTATCATGACATGACATCTCACAAATCAGGTTGAGCTCCGAGTCTCTGCCATCACACAAATATAGATATCACAGAACCCTTTCATCTCCAATACTTGTAGGATTGCATTCAATATCGCAACATCCACATGAAGAATTCTACAACAGCTAGAATGCTCCTAAGAAAGTAATCGCTCTTGGTGACATCGTTACCAAACATGTAAATGTGTTGGGATCTTGAATGTAACCCTGACGTTATTGCGTGCCATTTCCTCCAATAGTACTATGGGACCAAGGACATGAAGATGGCTACTTACATTGATCTCTGTGATTGCAATGTCAACGACGCTACCAACAACAATTAAGGCATCAAACGTGTTCCATGCATCAGCGAAATAGTGCTGTAAACGCCAGCCCCAGGACACAATGAACCAGGGAGAGAAGAGACAGAGGACAGAGACACAGAGAGAAAGAGAAGGATAGATATATGTGAAAATACGGATGAGAGCAGAAAAGAAAGGCATCTGAGTGGCACTGTGTCTGTGAGAATACAGAATGTGTTATGTAGTCCAACTTACTGGGTGCTATTAAAGCAGCATAAGAAGTTCCGACTAGGATCTATTATGATCTGCCTACAACTGTTTACTATATATATATACACGTTTCTCAGCGATTCAGTGCCTCCACAGTGCTGAGTAACTGACCATCGTAAGCTTAGACCCGACACCGGTCGAGCAAGTATACGAATGAGTGGTCAGCCCAGAGTTTCCACAATATAGGTCAAACAGCCACCAGAACTGGCTTTAGGACCAGATCGTGGTCTGACAGAGTTCAGGAAAAGTAGAGGAAAAGATAAGGAAGAAGAGAGGAGCCAGGTAGGTAGGTAGGAGGGCAGGTCTATGACAATACTCACGTCTACCTGACTGAGAATGATGTCTACTACGCTGCCAATCACCACCAGGGCATCGAAGACGTTCCAGGCATCCCCAAAATACCACTTCAGGCCCAGGTACAGAGCCCAGCACAGGGGGAAGGGAGAGGTAGGAAAAGTGGGTGGTGGGGGTCAGCAGAGGGAAAGGGTGAGGAGGGTGTGTGTTAAGGTAAATATTACAGGGGGAGATACTTGGCAGACGGGCGAGAGGAGAAACACGGGCGAGAAGGGGTGAGATAACTGCTCGACCGTGCAAGCTGAGAAGCAGGCCACCTGACTGACTCACCCTGGGTTTGAAGGCGATGAGCTTTAGGATCATCTCCACAGTGAAGACGCCTGTGAAGACCATGTTCAGGATGTCCATAGCATAGTTGAACAGGTGTGACTGGCCATAGTGCTAAACGGAGAGGGGGGTGGGGTCGGAGAAAGACAGAAAAGCAGAGGATGGATGGAAAGACAGAAGATGAGAAGCACAAAAAGACGCCTGGGTCCAGAGACACGGAGAGAGCTGCAGGGGCCTGGCAGTAGGGACTCACCTGAATGGCAAGACACAGCGTGTTGAGGATGATAAGGACGAACATGACGTACTCAAACCCGCTGGAGTTGACCACATACCAGAACTTGTACTGGTAGGGGTTCTTAGGGATGTACCTCCTCAGCGGACGAGCCTTCAGGGCGTACTCCACACACTGACGCTAGAGAGACAGCGCGGAGTTAAACATGCACGCACAGGCCCACATACGCAAACCCAGATGAAAAACACACAGCAGCACCCACAGCTCCCGCACCTGGTTCTTGTCCAGCTCACAGTTCTTGTACTCTTTCTCTCCCTGCTCCTGAAAGGTGACGATGACAAAACCCACGAAGATGTTCATCATGAAGAAGGCAATGATGATGATGTAGATGATGAAGAAGATGGAGATCTCCACACGGTAGTTGTAGATGGGGCCCATATTCTCTCTGTTAGAATCGATGGCCTTGTACAGCAAACTGGGGCACGGACACAAACAAGCTCGTCAGCGATACGCTTTGACCACGTGTGTGTCAGAACACGCGTACGTGGGAGTGTGTGTGGTCGTGGGTGGGCTTGCTGTTTGTGTGTGTGTGTGTGTGTGTGTGTGTGTGTGTGTGTGTTAGTCTGTGTGCATAAATAGTTTTTTTATGCTGGCTTGTGTGTGTGTAACAATGACAGGCTCTTACGCAGGCCAGCCTTCAAATGTAGAGACCGTGAACAGGGCCATCATGGCCATCAGCACGTTGTCGAAGTTAAACTCGCTGTTCTGCCAGATTCTCTCTCTGACCGCAGGCAACGCCGTGTCGCCGTCCTTATACAGGATGTACGTTCCCCTACAGGACAGAGAGGATAACTTATTATTCACTCAATCTGTTTAACAGATGAACACACTGATGTACAACTACACCACAAAGAACATTTCACATTCAAGATCGTACAGGTAAAGAAACGGCTAACGGTGGAACTCACTTGCATTCCTGTGGGCTGGACTTGGCCTGATCATTGCAGCTATAGAACTTGCCCTGAGTGAGAGAACAGAACATTAACAGTTGCCGTTGTAGCACAAAAACGCACACTGCCACACGTGTAAGACACTGGCCGCGCCAGACCGCCAGGCACCTTGAAGAGCTGCACTCCGATGCAGGCGAACATGAACTGTAGAAGCGTGGTGACGATCATGATGTTACCAATGGTCCTGATGGCCACAAATACACACTGGACCACGTGCTGCAGGGTTAGGGGTCAAAAACAGAGAAGATGAGAGAAAGGGATCAGGGATTAGGGTGACTGACGTTCAGTGGTCCCTTCTGCAACTGTAAGAGTCAGTAGAGGTTTATGAATGGGTATTAAAGAGTTGTTAGACTTTGGCCCATGGTTCACCTTGAGGCCCTTGGCTCTGTTGATGGCCCTCAAGGGCCGCAGCACCCTCAACACACGCAGGATCTTCACCACCGAGATGGCAGACAACCTGAACGCCAAACACACATAGTTACTGACACATCTCTGACTGATTGGTCTGTTGTTTGATTGATAGTTGAATTTTTTGATTGACTGACTGATTACATACTGAACGCCAAATGACACCAGAGAGACTCCCACAACCAGCAGATCCAGCAGGTTGAAATAGTTCCTGCAGAAGGCACCTTTATGGAGGAATGCACCAAATGCTGTCATCTAATGAGGAAAGAAAAACTGGCATCAGAATTTATGGTTTCCCATTCTGAACCGTCTCATACGACACACAACAACTGTAGTTATACAGTGAGCTATAAAAGTAGTATTTGGAAAGATTGGCTCTGTATTCTAGCACATCAGATTTGAGAATGATTCAATGGGGTGTTTTCATGTATATCATTATTTGTTTGCATTGTTTCTGAATGCACAAGAGAGCAGTCAATATCTAGTCTTGATTCTAGGCTTTACATCTGGAGTCTGTCAACATGAGGACCAAAGATCAATAAATTGATCATGCGTAGTTGGTTAGCTAAAATCAACTGATTGGTACATTAAGAAAACAGAAAGCACTGCTTGGCTCAGGAGTGACAAATGGCCTGATAGGCCAAGGAAGACCTCTAGTGGATGATGGAAGATGTCAATGGTGAAGAAAGAAACAAATCACAGTCCAATAGATCAGCGACAGTCTCCAGGAAGTAGTCATAATGTGTCAAAAACGACCAAATCCAGAAGAGTACACCAGCAGAACATCAGAAGCTACACCAGAAATGGCAAATCACAAGTAAGCGTTAAGAACACAATGCCCAGGTTAGTAGAAAGTACCTAAAAGAGCCTGTTCAGTAACAAAGTGTTATGGACAGATGCTGATGGTTTACTTGTACCAAAGTAAGGGTATGTGAAATGTGGGCAGAAAAAAGAACTACCCATGAAAGTAAACCACCTTATCTGAGAGATGTTGATGAAGATGTTGTGGCAGGGGCAGGATTATATGTCTGCAACTGTCTGATGATGTGATTGCTGACGGCGGTAGTGGGATGAATTCCAAAGTGTACAGAAAATCTTGTCCGTTCAAAAACAACCAAATGCCTCTAAACATGTTGGACTGTGCTTCTTTATGCTGGACAATGACAACCACACAGCCTAAGCTACCGAAGAGTTGTCCAGGGCCAAAACGTGGAACATTCTTAACTGGCCGAGTCAATCACCCAACCTGAATTAATTGATTTTAACATCTTTTAGACAAGACTGAAAGCAATTAGTCCAAGAAACAATCAGGAATGAATGGCTCCAGTAAAACCCAGGCAAGGGATCACTAGGGAAAACATCCAGGTCATAGGGATGTCTATGGGTCACAGACTTCAGGCAGTCATTGCATGCAGAAGATATGCAACTAAGCACAAAAAATTACCACTTTATTGATCACAGTGTTAATCTGTCCAAATACTTTTGGGACCCTAACTAGGGGGTATGTACAAAACTGCTGACATTTCTTAATCGTTTATCTGATACGGATGAAAGTACCCTGCGATTAAAGGCGACAGTCTAAACTTTAACCCCGTAATGATTAAAAATCGAAAGTGTTCGAATACAGAGCCCAAAAAATTGTGTCACTGTCCAAACACTTGGAAATGAGCATATCTGGAGGGATGATCTTTCTCTGAGTGGGCAGACAAACACACCTGCCCACAATGATACAGGTCCACACTACTCGGATTGGACTCATTTTCAATCGCACTAAAAAAGTCGACTCAACAACACAAAAAGCACTGCACAAAAAACATCTTTCCATCAACGTGCGTGCATGCAAATTGTCCCTCACTTTGCCAGTAGTCCTCAACAATAAATAGTAAAATGTGCACACTTACACACACACATACGCACAAAGACACACACACAAATACCAACAAAGACACACGCACACAGACATTGACTTTTAAAACTTTGACAAATGAGAACTGTTCAGAAATTGGACACATTATTTCAGAGATAGGTGTACACTATTCATTTCCTGTGAAGATTAGAACAAATATAATATAAAACTCTTTCCATTAATTTGCCATTAATCTATTCGTTGTCACTTGCACCGTTAAACCCAGGCTTAAAACACAAAACATGGAATTTGCATCAGGGCAGAAGAACAGAAATGCTTAAAAACCTCCAAAGCAGGAGTTTGAAGAGTATTGCCAGTCAACCTCATTCATGTGTCTCATAGAATTGTTAATATTTTGTGGAAATACAGTAATCAAGGGTGTCAAATTGTGTATTCATACCAAAACAAGCATGTGACCAATATGATGCAGACATGAGCCCTCACACGAAGCAAAGGGAACACACAGGAGTGGAGCTGAGCAGCTGAAGACAATGGCCCAGGAAGAACGGCAGAGTTCCCTAATCATCTTGCTAGATCAGCTCATGTTTTAGTTGATGCTAAACTCATAATGTCAAAGGAGCTTTTGGGTGAAACAAAAAAACAGAACTATAGAGGAATTATCTCTGTGGTGGAGATTCACTAAGTGGTGACATTTCGCCGTACACAATAACAAAATGGTTGACCATGTTATAGGACTGCCCCATGCAACACTAAAGATTTTATAAGCATATAGTATTTTGCATGTCTAAACAGGGCTGAAAGCAACTCAATCATTGAATAAACCCATATGTTATCTATTGAGCTGCAGGTCTGTGGATGAAAGATGTTCAGTGGTTGTGAGTTGGCTGACAGACAGACAGAAACTAATAATGTGCCATTTAAGAACAGGCGACATATAGCAGACGGGGAAGTGCACCAAGGCTATGGTTGTCATAGAAACCAGGTTACCTTCAACAGGATCTCAAAGGTAAATATACTAGTGAAGACATAATCTGCATAGCCTAGGATCTGGAAAGCAACGAGAAGGTCGATGTATTACTACACAAGCCCTACAGCACAGCACACACAGCAAGGAGGAGAACATTTACCTTCAACAGGATCTCAACAGTAAAGAT
Source organism: Esox masquinongy (assembly GCA_016801175.1). Taxonomy (NCBI): domain Eukaryota; kingdom Metazoa; phylum Chordata; class Actinopteri; order Esociformes; family Esocidae; genus Esox; species Esox masquinongy. The sequence goes on from JACXGI010000540.1 coordinate 49,512, forward strand.
AGCCGTGAAAGCATAGTCAAAATAACCAAGTATCTGCAAAAGGCAATGTGAGAGTTTAACAGGAGTTTAAGGCATCGACACATGACAAACATCTTGAGAATGCATCAACTGTCCTAAATTGTTAAAAAAAACATCCATATAATAAACGCGGCAATTGAGTATAGGTTGTATAGGAGTTTTTAGTTTACAATTAAATTTTTAACATACTGCACGTATTCCATACCACTGGTAAACAAGAATATAGCAATGCTATCACGGTAAAAAGGCTGAAAATATACACACAATGTTGCGAGCAGAGAAGTTTCTTATGGGGTCCTCAGCAGCTAAAGACACTGAGCTGAGCATGATGAAGACCAGGATGAGATTGGTGAAGATGTGGTGGTTGATCAGCTTGTGGCAGGCCACCCTGACCCTGAGGAAGAAAGCCAGGAAACAACAAATGTTTTGTTAGTGTGTGAGGGCATGTTTTTTCCCCCTATGTTTAGCACTGAGGCCTCCTCACGGATTGGTGCTGCTGAAGATGAAGAAAGCGCTGCCCTCAGGGATGGGCGGAGTCTTCTCCTTGATGCTAAAATTGGACAGCCTTTGGGGGCGTGGAACAGCTGGAACCTCCGGCAGCTGGTCATCGGCATCATCGTCATCATCCCCAACTGAGGGGACCCAGGATCCAACAGAAAGCGGTGTCAGATCAGGGAATCCTGGGCACAACCACTAGCACTCTGACATCAGAACAAACCAGGTTACCTGGCTTAGAAGAAGGCTCCTTCTCCGCTTCATCTTCCAGTGGAACCTAGAAATGTCAGCCTTATATCAGGTCTGTCATGTCAGCAACGTATCAGTACTTTTATGCATGTTGAAAGGTTATACTTAATTGTGTCACTAAATGTGGGCCACCATTGCTCATAAGGTAAGTGAAATGTAAAAAAATTTAATATCCAACGATTACCTTTGTCTGCTCATTGTTTTCCCTCCTCTGAATTTCTAAACTCTTGAACTAAAAGTAAGCCTCTGATTACCTTGATGTCTCCATCCTGGCCCTCAAGTTTCAGCTCTTCTGTTTTGTCTGTGTCACTTCTGTCAAACAAGAGACAACATCCAGGTCTGGTCAGGAGGGAAAACAAAAAGGACACCATCGCCTCCTGTCGCACACTCAGTGTTACCTGGAACTCTTCTTCCTCTCCTTCTCTTCCTCTTCCTCCTTATGGGCAGTGTTCAGGCTCTCTGCATCGGCCAGATTGTCAACAGCGATGGCCAAGAAGACGTTCAGCAGAATGTCTAATTACACACTGGACTTAAGGACCACTGAGACACAATACAACACCTCAAATGTCAGACTTAAGGATCACTAAGATAAAACAAAACATCTCAGGTTTCAGACTTAAAGACAACTGAGATTAAAAAACAACACTTCATGTTTCAGTGTAAAGACACTATTATTCACTCTTGTTCCAATGTGTTCAGGCTTTTGTCCTGGCACAGAACTAATTCGAGTGTTTTGAGCAGGATACAGTTTCCACAGACAAAAAGGATGATGAAGTAGACACAAACGATCATGCCTGACGAGAAGGGTCCACCATATGCCATGATGCCGTCATGCATTACAACATTCCAGTCCTCGCCTGTCAGGATCTGAGTTGCATAATCATCGCAGCGTCATCCCAAAGTTAGTACGACGTCATCACCACATTCTTCAAACATTATTATGACACAATTCAAGTCATCCCAATGTTGCCACATAACCTGCTACTGCAATGTTATTGCACTGCAACATCCTCACAGGATTACTGCAAAGCTACTACAACATCCTCACAGGATTACTGCAAAGTTACTGCAACATCCTCACAGGATTACTGCAAAGTTGCTGCGGCATCAACACAGGATTACTACAAAGTTACTGCGGCATCATCATGATGTCATTACAACGTCAATACGTCTATGATCCCTGTGAGCAAAGCCAGCGACGTGCAAAAGAGGCCCATACCTGAAATACTGTGAGCAGCGCCTGGGGGAAGTTGTCGAAGGTGCTTCTCTTGGACATCGTCTCATCGAAGTTGAACTTCCCTCCAAACAGCTGCATGCCCAGCAGCGAGAAGATGATGATGAAGAGGAACAGCAGGAGAAGCAGGGAGGCGATGGACTTCATGGAGTTGAGTAGCGACGCAACCAGGTTACTGAGAGAGGCCCAGTGGCTGCAAGGCAGAGAGAGAGAAGGGAGGGGGTCAAGAGTCAAGGGGCCGTGACCTCCACGCCCATGTCCTCTCGAGGTCTCCTTAAGTCTCACCGAGTGACCTTGAAAATCCGCAGTAGACGGACACAGCGGAAAACAGAGATGCCCAGAGGAGACATGATGGCCAGCTCCACCAGGATGGTCTCGACGATACCGCCGCAAACAACGAAGCAGTCGAAGCGGTTGAAGAGGGACACGAAGTAGGCCTGCAGACCCAGGCTGTACATCTTCACCAGCATCTCACACGTGAACAGGGCCAGCAACACCTTGTTGGCCACGTCTGTGGGAGCAGCAAGCGGAGATCAGGGATGCAGGCGTTATAATACAACACAGTCTTGTTATAAAGACCACTGCTATGGATTATTTTGGAAATCATTTATTATCAAATATTTTGGAAAAAGGTGTACGCTACAAATACAGCGTCTGTTTTCTCAGAAACTTTACGTCTGAGGTAAACCCTGAAGGACATCCTAGTCCAGTAACACTTCAGACATAGGATTTAAGGGGAACTAGATGGTGCTGTCGGGTCGTAAAAGAACAATGTAAGGTACACATTATTCTCAGGGTACGGAATTGGAAAGTCCCGTTTTGACCCTCAACCCACCCTGAACTTTCGTGAGCCAGTCAGGCTGGTTGTAGTGCTCTGAGGAGATGGTGAGCGTGTTGAGAAACACCAGTATTATCACCAGCCAATAAAAAGACACAGACTTCACAGCAGCACGACACTTCCTGCGGCAGAACCTGTTCCAGCGACGCCATCGCCTACTGCACCACAGAAGAAATTATGTCACAATCTGACCAGAAACCAGGAAGTCGTGTTAGGCATTGGTTCATCAACACAGCACTTTTTACAAAGGTTAATTGAGAACTGCAAAGAAATCATGCTTGTTAGACAGAAGATCTCAGTCAATCGCAGGGTCACGGACTAAACAAAAGGCAGACATGATGAAGGTGATGATGTGCATGACATGGGCAGGATTGCAGTGACTGATCAGGAGAGACAGAGTGTGTGTGTGTGCGCGCGTGTTCGGGGGGGGGGTTGAGTGTGGGAGAGGTTGTCGGGGGCACAAGCAAGTGATAATGAGTCCCCACAATGACAGGACCATGCAAAAAGTTATTACATACGGTCATGGTCAAAGATATTGGCACCCTTGCACTTCATTCTCAATAATACACCATTTCTTCCTGGAAACAGTTGAAATTCTAAACCTTTTCGTATCCACCTACAGTATGTATTGCTTTGGTTCACAGTTCAAATCTGAATAATTTATTAAAACTTAACTTTTTAATTTACTTAATTTCCCACAAGAACTCCTAAAATATCCAGAAATAAGAATTGGCAATGAGTTGAATTCAAGCAGTTGATTCTCCTTTACTTTAGAATTGAATTTATCGGAGGTGAGTTGTAGGTGCCTGCAATGAAAATCACTCGCTCAACCAGTTTGACATAAAACATGAGTCCTTTTTTATATTCATTGTGTGTACTGCAATGAGCATATAGAAAACAACAAAAAACAGAGAATTGCCTGAGGAGGTCAGACAAGTTTGTAACCAAGAATGGACAATCTCAAGGCTACAGATGTCGCTCATCTAATTATAGCGTTTTCTTAAAATTGTAAGATCAGGTAGATCTTACAATTTCCAATCTCTATACTTCTACATGGCATCGCCATGTAGAAGTATAGAGATTGCGTCACATGCATCAAGCTGTGATTGCACTATTCAAAAGCATGGGGGAGCTAGAACCCTGAAAATGCTATTATTTCTCAAAAATTGTTTTCTGAACGATAGTTGCATACAATGTTTACAGTGTTTCTAATATTACAGCTCCTAACATAGGTTATATTAAAAAATGAAATGTTTCCAGTTGCGTCTTCACTGCTATAATTACAATAGCCTACACAGAAATTAATACTATTTGTTTAAACACTTGAATTATCTTAAGAAATAATACAATACAAAGCACAGCTATTTGCTTACATCATGGTTTTAAAGTAGAGTATGGTAGAAGAAGGCATCTTATGACAATTCACTAATTGACTTTAAAACCGGCAGTAGGCTATACTGTATACTCTAAGTGGTCAGACTACCTTTCAATTTCACTTCCTGTTTTTTTGGTTCTACAACGTTGAATAAAGCTTGAGATTGAGAGTTCAGTTGTTGGAGAAACAAAATTATTATATCCTTATTACGACAGCCTTTTCTCTGTTGACTAGGGCAAACTAAAACCAAGCACAAAGTATAAAACCAAAAATATGATACTGTATTTTTTGCTTCAACACCTAAACTATATTTTACCAAAAATTATTTGGACATATAACCAAATGCAGGATTTACACTACTCTAGAACCGCCAGGATATTCAGACCCTGAGTATCTGTGTTATTTAGCTTTGTTAACATTTAATAGTCTAAAAAAGAATGAATTACAGGATTTGTTTTAAATGTCAAATGAATTTGAGGAACACATTAATGTGTTTGTATTTCTGGTATTATGATAAGAATATGAAAAAAACAATAACTTCAAAGAGCACACACTATAAAATTTTCATTAGTTTATTGGGCTCTAAAAACTAATTAAAATAAAATACACCACAAATAATTCTTCAGAATAAATCCCATAGTGTTGTTTTTATTTTGAACTTATTTTGATGATGTTCACAGGAGGTGCTAAGGGGCTGCTATCTTGATGCATGGAGGTGCTGACATGAATGGCTTTAATGAGCGCAGACACGAGCTGCCCAACTTTCTTAAAACTCAATGCCACAGCTGTTGCTACTTCTATAAGATAAAACGAAACAAGATTTTAGAATCTCAAACATCTAGGCCTAATACTCAAGGACTCATAGACAAATCAGCAGCATTGACAGAAAATGCGGTTAAACGGCTTAACCGGTTTTACAAGCCCGCACTCCAGTTGACCCCTATGTAATCTATTCCATTACGAGAATTGTGAATGTTTTATATCTCAGGAATTATGCAACACATCATGTGGATTTTATTTAGGCTTTAGGTCAAATTGGCCAATACATTTCTTTGAATAAAGGTCTGATAATAAATAACTACCTTTCATAGTTACTCTGTTTTCGCAGAACACTTGAATGATTAAACAACATAATAGCATATGGAGTACAGACTGTACATAAAGTAGACATTTTCAACAACAACAAATAACTAGATTGCATGAAGTCTAGGCCTATAAAATGATTTTTGTAAAATGATTTATTAAATACAAGAACAAAATAGAAAGCCTTTCTGATACACACGGCCTATCAGTTGCAAAGATAATTAAGTGCTCAGTATTTTTAGGGAACATTTTGCCTATAGCATGTATAAAATAAAATAGTCAATGTACTTGTTTGGAATTAAGTTAAATAAAAAGATGGATGAGCGACATCTGTACAAGTCCATCATCAGAGACCTTGACGTTTATTTTTCACCAGATGTAATGGTATGAAGAAGTTACCATTGAAGCCAACCTCCCTGGATGTGACCGGAGGAAAATCGCAGTGAAGCATTCGATCAACTGCCACACAAACATTTGCTAAATCACATCTGAAAATTCCACAATCCTTCTGGGAAAATCTGCAGTGGACAGATGAGACTAAATTTGAGCTTTTTGGCAAAGCAAACCATTTCTATGTTTTAAGAAAATAATTAAGCCAAACCCAGCGTCTGAAAGCTGGGTCCCCATCAAAGGCCATCCGTCTACAGTAGCAGAACAAAGCATCCAGGAATGGTACAAGACAAAATGCCAGACTGTTGTACAGTCAGAAATGAGTACAGATCTGGGGCCATATTCACAAAACATCTTAAGGCTAAAAGTAGATCCTAAATTGCTGATTTAGGAGTAACTCTTAAAAAAAAGGAAGTGTCAGTCCTAACTTTAGGACTCCTACATTTTTGGTCTAAGAGTATTTCACAAAGCGTTTTAGCACTAAAACCAGCTCCTAAATCTGGGAAAAGTTAGGAGTAGTCAAGAGGACTCCTAAGTCACTAAGACCAAATCACAAACAGTCCTAAAATGACTGCTGCCGGCAATCCACCTCGTAATCAGGTCGACGTTTTAGAAACATTTAATAATACTGACATTTTAAAAAGGTATTACCTTAATCGCTAGGGCATTATGATCATAGTAAAGCTAGTCATTGATGCAGTCACTTCACCAAAAAATAGAAACAACCCAATAACAACGGAGATCAAGGTTGTGACAACACTACGCTACTTGGCCAGAGGGAAAATGCAGCTATGCAGTGCAGATGAACTACGTATATCTCAGTCATCTGTTAGTAAAATATTACATCCAACAATAAATGCCCTCTCCAGACCCCATTTCGTCCGACAAATCATTTGGTTTCCTCATGATGTTCGCCAACTACAAAGAAACAAAGCCGACTTCATGGCCATAGCTGGACCACCCGGTGTAGTTGGTGCTATACATGGGACACATTATTGCACTAATTATTGCACCACCAAAAGATGAACGCGCATTTGTTTACAAGCTGCCAGACATGAAAGTGGCTGACAATTAGCTGAACATATCTTGACTAGTCAGTATACAGTGAGGGAAAAAATTACTTGATCCCCTGCTGATTTTGTACGTTTGCCCACTGACAAAGAAATGATCAGTCTATAATTTTAATGGTAGGTTTATTTGAACAGTGAGAGGCAGTATAACAACAAATAAATCCAGAAAAACGCAGGTCAAAAATGTTATAAATTGATTTGCATTTTAATGAGTGAAATAAGTATTTCATCCCCTTTCAATCAGAAAGATTTCTGGCTCCCAGGTGTCTTTCATATAGGTAACGAGCTGAGATTAGGAGCACATTCTTAAAGGGAGTGCTCCTAATCTCAGCTTGTTTCCTGTATAAAAGACACCTGTCCACAGAAGCAATCAATCAATCAGATTCCAAACTCTCCACCATGGCCAAGACCAAAGAGCTGTCCAAGGATGTCAGGGACAAGATTGTAGACCTACACAAGGCTGGAATGGGCTACAAGACCATCGCCAAGCAGCTTGGTGAGAAGGTGACAACAGTTGGTGCAAATTTTCGCAAATGGAAGAAACATAAAAGAACAGTCAATCTCCCTCGGTCTGGGGCTCCATGCAAGATCTCACCTCGTGGAGTTGCAATGATCATGAGAACGGTGAGGAATCAGCCCAGAACTACACGGGAGGATCTTGTCAATCTCAAGGTAGCTGGGACCATAGTCACCAAGAAAACAATTGGTAACACACTACGCTGTGAAGGACTGAAATCTTGGAGCTGAAGGTTAGAGTTGCCAAACGTCAGCCTCGAAACCTTAATGACTTGGAGAAGATCTGCAAAGAGGAGTGGGACAAAATCCCTCCTGAGATGTGAGCAAACCTGGTGGCCAACTACAAGAAATGTCTGACCTCTGTGATTGCCAACAAGGGTTTTGCCACCAAGTACTAAGTCATGTTTTGCAGAGGGGTCGATTACTTATTTCACTCATTAAAATGCAAATCAATTTATAAAATTTTTTACATGCATTTTTCTGGATTTTTTTTTTTTTTTTCACTGTTCAAATAAACCTACCATTAAAATTATAGACTGATCATTTCTTTGTCAGTGGACAAACGTACAAAATCTAATAATTTTTTCCCTCACTTAATCATTCTTGGTTTCATGTTTAATCAGTGACACTTAACCTACATTTTAATTTTAATATCTTTATTTCAATATGGCAGCATGACACATTCTTCTACAGTATTGTCATGATGAATTCACTGACAGAGACCTCTCCCTATCAGCCAATCACTGTGGGCATAGTAAGTAAGCTTGTTCGTGGAACACAACATCATCCGTAGCAACGGGGTCAACCCCGCCCTTTATCTTAGCTTAAGATTTCTCCCCGTTCCTTAGTAAAAGTTGGTCTTAGCGACTTTGTGAATAGGTTTTAAGAGTAAACTCTTAGCTAGGAACTTTTAGTGCTGTTTGGGAGTCCTCCTAGTAGTAAGATAAAATGTTTTGTGAATACGGCCCCAGAATCCTATTGAAAACATTTGGAAAGATCTTGTTGGGAGGCACTTAAATCTGGGAGAACACGGAGCAGTTTTCACAAGAAGAGTGGGACAACCTGCCAGTACAAATGTGCAGGAAGCTCATCCGTGCCTATAGGAAGTGCTTGATCACAGTTATTTTGGCCAAAGCCTGTGCTACTAAATATTGGGTGTAGGGTGTCAATATTTTTGTGAATACCATTTCTGTTAATTATCTGATTTAAAAGGAAATGTTACGTTTTGAATCAAAAACAAAGGTTCTTTACTCTAGACGGTAAAAGAAAAAGTTGGTAGAGACCAAATGCTTTGGTCAATTTCAAATTATGTTTAGAAACAATGCGAGTGATTTCAAAAAAGTGCAAGGGTGCCAATACTTTTGGCCAAGGCTGTATACTGTAGTTCTGACATAGAACTGACCTGTACTTTGATTTTGTAATTTTTTGACTGGGAAAATGAAGAATCATATTGTTAATACCCATTTGCATGAATTATGTTTTCCAGTAGCTCTTCAAGCCAATTGTCTATTCAAGTAGAAATGAACCTTGACAGAACAGGCACAGACAGACAGGTAGACAGACAGCAAAACAAAAACAGACAGACAGACTCACCAGAGAGGTCCACAGCAGTTGGCCTTTTCGTCTTCCCCGTTGGGGTTGTCAGTGTTCACAGACTCTGTCTCACTGGCAGGCATGCTCGCTGTGACATCACATAAACACAGGAAGTAAGGTGAGAAACAACAGAAGTTCAGAATCGACTTTGACAATGACCTAAAGAACCATTATAGTTGAGTTTTTTGTTGTTTGGTTCAGAACCGTCATGATTTGATATCCCAACGGGTCAGTATATGGCTCTTTGGAGGCCATAGAGATACAGAGGGATAACAAGTAGTTAACAGTTTAGCACCTGAACAGACCATACTATTTAGTGTGTGAATGGGCTAACTATTGTGGCTTCTGATCAGGCTTGAAAATGTGATACAAGTAGTGGATCTGTGCAGATGCTGTACAAACCGTATGTTAAGAACAAGGGCAAAAAAGAATCCACAAATTATATCAAGGATAAATCCAAACCAAGACGCACAGAAACTGAGAAAAAAACAATAGGCCGGTAAAAATCAGCCAAATTAAAACATGACAATGAACGGCTACAAGGTGAATTCTGTCTGAGAATGATGGATGCTTAACATTCTTCCTTTGGCAATTGTTCATTGCTCTATATTTTTTGAATCAATGAACTCCATGTGTTAAGTTCAAAGGTGGAATCTTAGCATTGTCCCAACACTGTAACATGACCTCCATTCACCTTTCTAATCTGCTCAAAGAAAACTAGAATCTAAACTAGCAGCCCTCCATTTTACATGAGTTAGGGATGTGATGGAAAATGTGCACTGAGAAAGTTAAATATTGTGGTCTGAATGATCTGTGGTTATCGTATGATGCGATTATTTTTTTTTGACTCAATAGAGAAGTGTAGTTGTATTAGAATTTCAAAGTATATTCATCCACTGTGCTGCGTATTTTTCTTCTGTTTTGTGTTATGTCTGATGTTTTGTGTGGAAGAGCAGCTGCTGCTTTTAGCCATAAAATGGTAATCTGGATAAAACCCAAAATTCTCCCTCTTTCGATTGTTTAAATGGTATTTGTATACGTGGACTTTCACATCCACAAGACGTACCTGGAGAATTCTGAGCTAAGACATTCAAATAACCTCTCGAAACCTTGAGCAGTCTAGAACCTGCCTATTGTGCGATTGATTTTATGATTGAGTGATTTTATACTTACCCATTCAAGTGAATATATTGGTTATATTCACTTGAATGGGTGTTTCCGAACTTTTGACTGTTACTGTATGTACAAGTACAGTATATACATACTTTCCTGCCAGAAACTATTGTATTCTATATTCTACATATTCTACTTACGTTTAATTTACAAATACACCCACGCACTGCTTGTCATACTTAACCAAAGACTCAGGACAGCATGAGGGCACAAATTAAACCAAGAGGCTGATGAAATGAAATGAAGAGGACGTTAAGATGATTGAACACAAAAAAATTAAACACAAAAAATGGACGAGCGCACATCAGGCCAGTAACAAAGCATAGGCAAGGAAAAGTGGGTGGACAAAACACACACGCGCACGCGCGCACACGCACACGCCACAATTTACCATGAGTCTCTGTGGACTGGCTGAACCAGCCAAACTTCCCTTTCTTCTTCTCCGTAAGGTCAGCCAGTGTCACCCCTTGGTGTTTAAAAGCATGCAGTACATGCATTCAGACAGCAGAGGGAGCAGTTAGTCAGTAGAGAACAGGAGGAGGGACTAGAAGACAACAGACATCTACCACAGTTTATCAGCACTAGTTAGGAAGATAGAAAAAACACTGAACAAGACAAAAGAGACAGAAGAGTAGAGGAGCCAAGAAGAAGGCATGGAAGAAAAAGAGACGAATAAGCAGTTGTACAATAAAGGGAGAGATGAGTAAGAAGGACACCTATTAGTATAGCAGCGAGTAGGCCAAACAGTTTAAGGAGAGAGGGTTAGTGCAGTGTGGTTAGCTACACACCAGACATAGACAACTGGCCTTGAGGGAGCCACAGTAAGTCTACCACAGAGTTACACACTACAAAAATATACACTAACAACGCATTCAAGTGGAGGCCTTAAACAGTGTTGCTAAAACATAAGATAGATAAGATAGAGATAGAGATAGAGATAGAGAGAGAGAGAGAGAGAGAGAGAGAGAGAGAGGCCAAGCAGAGCGAGTGGGGGCTGTTCCAAACACACATATCGCTCTTCTTACAGACTCACACAGTCACCTCAAGTCCTCAAGCAATTCTGTTGAGTCATGCTTGACAAGGAAACCCATTCACAAACAGCCCACTGGGTTTCGACTACAGCTACACTGCTAATGTGTACATCTACCGTCTGAAATGAAACGCTCCTATATGAAGGTAGCATTATTGAGTACAACGTTGTAGAATTTACTACTATTTTTATGAACCAATAGCCAGGTCCATTACATTTACGATAGGAAATATCACCTGCTGTAGCTAGCATGTACAGAACATAAACAAGCACTGTTGATATGGTGGATGGCTACATGTTCATTGTCAGGGAGTAGAAAACGGGCTCATGTTCTGTGTGTCCGTGAGTGTGTGTTTGTGGAGGGGGGGAGCAGAACAATGGCAACGGCCTATTATGTCTGCTAATAATGGCCCAGAGGAGAATGATATTTCAATTAGAGCCAATATCTTTCTCTCTCTGCACAATGAAACGTGCACACATGCGGACAATCACTGTAATATCTGTCAACATTATCTGTCCCCAGCAATTGTCTCCTCCAAACAGGAAGTGCTGCGTTGTCTCCTCCCACCACATGCATCATGCTTACATAAAGTGGATTTGGATTACTCTACTCTCTTTTCCCCAGATAATTCACATCATCACCAGCATCCCCATGGACCATCCCTTGAAATGGGAGGTATGTGGGGATCAGATATCCCCCAAAAATGATTAAAACTTGACAAATCAGTCCCCACAAAGACAAAAGTTGTGTCTGTTTTAGGTTTAAGGTAAAACATACAATAGGGCAGTATCAGAATTGGGATTGCTTTTAGGTTTAGGCATTACGGGTTAGGTTTAGAATTAGGGCGAGGCAATAAGGCTAGGTTAAGTTTAAACATAATGGTCACATTATTGAGGTTAAAATTAGGGTTGAGATTAGGGTTAGGTCTGGGTTAAGGGTTAGGATTGGGATCTGGATTAGGGTTAAGACAATACAGACCATACAATAGTGCTGAACATTTCTAGTATATTTAGCACTGCTCCAACAGTCCTAGCTGAAAATCACAGGGGAACAATTGGCTTGACCCAAATCAAGGCCCTGAAACATGACATCAACAGCATAATGTGAACCCTGGGCATGCATTCAAATTGTCATTGATAGAGACGCATACTTATCATCCCAACAATGGCGATCCACTCTATCTGAGCTCCATCTTGAATAGGGAAGATTAGCACGGCATTTGGTGACTCATTTTTACTTAAGTGGTAATCCCACAGTCAGCCATGTCAGAGTGTTTAAAACCTCTCAGCTGCTCCTAATCAGCAGGCAGAGAACACGGAGACCTGTGACGCGAGGAGGGTTTGTGTTGTCGGCGACTTACGGTTGCGTTTGGCCCCCTCCTCGTCCCCCTCCTCGTCATTCTCCGGGTCGATGTCCTCTGCCTGGGTGATCCAGTCCAGGTAGCCCTTCAGGTCCTCCTCCAATTGTTGCTTCTCCCTCAGCTTCTGGAAGTCTCCGCGCGCCTTGGCTTTCTCTCTCTCCTTGGAGAACTCTCTGTAGCCCGAGACACACACACACACTCGCACAGACCGACTCACACATTTTCCTTCAGTCTGTGTGTGTCTGTGTGTGTGTGTGTGTGTGTGTGTGTGTGTGTGTGTGTGTGTGTGTGTGTGTGTAGATACATGTATTTGTTAGCAACTCTTAGATATCTCACCCACTCAACACTCCCAGAACCAGGTTGAGAACGAAGAAGGAGCCGAAGATGACCAGACTGACAAAGTAGACCCAGGGCAGTTCAAAACCCATGGCGTCATTCATCTGAAACAGTTAACATGGAGGACAGTCCCAGTTAACATAGAGGACAGTCCCAGTTAACATATAGGACAGTCCCAGTTAACATAGAGGTCAGTCCCAGTTAACATAGAGGACAGTCCCAGTTAACATAGAGGTCAGTCCCAGTTAACATAGAGGTCAGTCCCAGTTAACATAGAGGTCAGTCCCAGTTAACATAGAGGTCAGTCCCAGTTAACATAGAGGACAGTCCCAGTTAACATAGAGGACAGTCCCAGTTAACATAGAGGTCAGTCTCAGTTAACATAGAGGTCAGTCTCAGTTAACATATAGGACAGTCCCAGTTAACATAGAGGACAGTCCCAGTTAACATAGAGGTCAGTCTCAGTTAACATAGAGGTCAGTCTCAGTTAACATAGAGGTCAGTCTCAGTTAACATAGAGGACAGTCCCAGTTAGCATAGATGATAGTCCATTAATAAACAATATATTTTTGACCATCAGGTCATTTAGCCCCCTATAAGAAGTAAAGATGACTGTCAGCATTGAAAACCCATGTTTTTATATTAGGTTTGTACCTGGAAACCTGTTCTACCATTAAGGAAAGCAGCTCCCTGGTGACATTTCCAGTGAAATAGGTTAGTGTGGGTGTAAGCTTTAACTTTAACTGAATGGTGGCACAAGTCATTAAACACTGTAGTAAATCCAGTTTCTGTTTTGGGTCAAAGAAAAGCCTATTTAAGCCTGTTAAGGATTGCCCCTTCAGCTCCACAGCAGTAGGGCCAGTAGGGGGCGCTATTGGAGGGGTAGCTGTGTGGGCAGACCATTGATAAAGGGGAGGGAGGGGGGTCATATAACTGCCTATCTCCTTTCTCCATTCCATCTCTTGGTTCAGTTCCCACTCCATCCCTTTCATGTCTGTCGAGTGGCTCTTTCTCTCCTCGACTTGCCTTGTCAAGTTCACCCTGTCTATGGCTTCATTAGCATAGAATCGCCATGGTAACAGATACATGAACGAGAGGAGAGGACGGTGCCGATAGAGAGAAAGGGAGAGAGAATCACAGGTTAAGAGAGGGAGAGACAGGAGGACATGAGAGATAGGGAAAGCTGTGGATTTCAGGGACAGGTTAATAGAGGGGGAGTGAGAAACAGAAGAGAAATTCAGACAGATTCAGGTTGTATTTGGCTGGAGCTCATCCAGAGTTAGTTTTAAAAGGTAAGCTAGCATTGTCAAAACCTCTGTATTGCTGCGAGTATATATTGCTAACTAGCGGCTAATTGTGTTTCACAAAGCTGTCTCCCCCGAACAGGGATAACTAACTAGTTGCTAGTTGGGTGTGGTTTATGAAGCAGCCTCACCCAGTAAAGAACCTCCGTCCAGCCTTCCATGGTGATACACTGAAAGACAGTGAGCATGGCAAACAGGAAATTGTCGAAGTTGGTGATGCCATCGTTGGGGCCGTGCCATCCCTCCCTACACACAGTCCCGTTCATTGTACACTGACGGCCATGGCCTGACACAGCACATGGAGCAGGCTCCTCTTCTGCCAGAATGCCTACGGGTCATAGAGAGACAGACAAGTGGGGAGGGAAGAGATATTTCACACTGAGTGGCCAAGTCCAAGAAGAAGACGTGACTTTCAGTAGAGACGTTGATGAGATGTCGGTTCAAGCTTGTAACTGGAATCTTCGCTGTACAGTCAATTCTTATCCGGGAAAAAAAAAATCAAGCCAGGTATATTTTCATGGGCGTCATAAGATACCACAGAGACGCACTATAGAGGGAAGAGCGGTATAATCTTCTTTTCGCACAGAACCGATCTATCGAAAGCAGTAAAAATGGAACCGTAAGTACGGGACCGAGGCAATCTACTGATCACAGGCCCTTACCAGTGTCCACAAGGTAGCAGGTGGCATGCATCTTGCCGATGAAGAGTTCCAGGCCGATGATGGCGTAGATGATAATGACGAAGAGGACGAGCAGAGCGATGTGGAGCAGAGGAACCATAGCTTTAATGATGGAGTTCAACACTACCTGTAAGCCTAGGGACATAGAGAGAAAAGGGTCACACGCAAACACACACATAACACTGGCGTGATGAAGCAGAGGCACTATGAGAGACGGCCACATACTGACAGACACATCTCTAGTGTGTACACTCATTCAATGTTCCGGTGCCATGGCAACTCACTGGGTACTCCCGAGACAAGGCGGAGGGGGCGGAGCACCCGGAACGCTCTGAGGGCTTTGACGTCGAAGCCCCCAGGCTTCCCCCCCTGGCCCCCAGCGTCACCCTCTTTGGTTATCACCTCCAGGACCACACTGAACAACCTGAGCGGGGAGGGGGGGGGTACCACGTGCACATTGTGACAACACCGTTCATAGCTCACAATAAAACATTGGGAATAGTTAGCATTTTTACAACCTTTGTGCGTTGAATGTTTGAATTTCTGAATATTTCATTCACAATTCTTGATATATAGTGTTTTACTTATTTCCATCCGGGTTTAAATGTTTACCCTGCCAAAAGCAGCTGCTTTTAATTCAAATTAATTGAAAGTGAAGATAACCTGATTGTAAAATGAAGTCCTTTCTGAGCCATCTGCTCTGATTTATCTTAGTTGTCTTTTCTAGAACTAATTGTAGCATGTCTACGTGCTTGCATCTGTGTGTACACGTGTGTGTGTGTGCGCATGTCTGTCACAGTGATCATAATCTTCCATTATCTCTCTGTATTTACATTCTGCTTCACACTTCACCGTGAGTTTACACTGGATCTGCTCTGGGGCAGGTGTGCAAGAGATAAACGTCACCGAGACAATCACACAAGGGCTCTACATCGTACATTATGTGTTCATGTGGGTGTGTGTGTGAATGGAAATAATTTCAGTGAAATTCTTAATTTAGAATCGGCATTGCACCTTTGGGAAGTTTTTACATCACTGCAGGGTTTTAGACCAGCAGAATATCAACCACACTAAATAAAATAAAAATATCTCAAACCTAATGTTCTTTGAGCTGTACGTGTGGGAGAGTCCTTTGAAGAAAATTTTTTGGATCTACGCTGAATCTTTTTTGGATACAAGTAGAACCCCTCCAACAGAGCACAACACTGGAGCTCAAAACCAGAACAAGTCTGGGGCAGGAGGTGGCACTCTTTCCACTAACGGATCCCAGCTTTAAATATTTCATCAGAAGTAGTTGTGACCTCCTAACTCTAATCCTACACCCTTGTGTTGGAAACAGGTGTGCAAATTCCCAGAGCTACTATTGCATATGCGTGTCAATGTGTGCAATTGTGTGTGTATGCGCGTGTGTGTATGCATACACGCACGTACACGCATGACTGTCTAGAGAGAGCCTTTGATTGAACAGTAGGAGGAACATGTACTCACCCTACAATGACAATGACAAAATCCAGCATGTTCCAGCCGTTCCTCACATAAGAGTTCTGGTGCATTACTAAACCATATGCTATGATCTTTAGAAAGGTCTCTATCGTAAAGATGATCAGGAAGGCATATTCTACTGTTTCCTGTGGGGGCGGAGGTAAAGACAAGGAAGAAAGAGAAGAAGTCTGATTGATTCATTCTATTACACAACAAAAGGCATGTTTTACACAACAAAAGGCATGTGAACCACAGCTAACATTCACTCAGCTAAAAAGAAATCACATGATTCTGTGATTTTTCAACACAATTATTACAGACTGCAAGCAAAGACATTTTTCCCAACCACCAACCCATATCTACAAGACAATTTATCTAATTCGAGGAGCACAGAGTCAGCATCAGAAAATTGTCATCTCCCGTCTGTTGTGTAATCCAAACGTTACCAGGGTAACAGCATGATATTTACCCTTAATACTGGTCAGAGAGCCGGTCCGTGTATCTGGCAGAAATGTGCTTAGCATTCAAGGCCTGCACTATTATTCAACAGCAGGCTTTAAGAGCCATTAAGCCTTGCAGTTTGCCTCAGCATATTACTTTTATACATTTTAGCCTTTTAGTGGACGCCATTATACAGAGCAACTTATGTTTAGGGCATTCATCTTAAGACAGCTAGCGAGTCAACCAAAATCAGTGTAGTAAGACGTGTCTTCCTGCTCAATAACAACGTTATCGGCAAATGCCAGTAGGGCTCTTATGAGGTGACGAATGAATGTGATGAATGTGGAAGGGATGAGAAACCTCAAATCAAATTCAGCCACCACACATACAGTTCAGAAGTGCGCCAATAGACACTTTACGCAGCCTTCTGCAGAAGTCTTTCAAGTGGACGGCCAACGGCCCGGTATCTCCAAGTGACGCCTCAGTGTTGTCAGAGACAGCGCTAAGCTGCTTCACGCTGATAAGAGCCATGGACACACACATTTGAACTGCTCCAATGAGTGTCCCCTTCCTCACCCCTCACGCCCCTGTGTAATTTCATTCGAAATGGCCCTTTTTTGTGCTCTGTCAACAGCTGACAAGCAGACCTGCCCAGTCCCTCTTTAATGATCACGTCTGAATAGAAGCACTTAGCAGAGCTCTGACGTTGTGGACAATGTACACAGACCACGTCTGTCCTGATGCTGCTGTTTTAGTCACGGGTGTGTGTGTGTGTGTGTGTGTGTGTGTGTGTGTGTGTGTCTGTGTCTGTGTTTCAGAAGCTGCACCTGAAGAGGAAAGATTGCAGCCAGGTAATAATAGATATGGAAGGGGTGTAATCAGTAAGGATGGTAGGATCAGCATCTGTAGGCATCGCCCAACACACGAAGGATCGGGAGGGAGCACAGCTGCAGCCGGCCAGTGGAACAGCTGAGCCCGAGATGATTAAACATTTTCCCTTATTAACTAGTGAACTGCTATGAATGGGAACTCAGACACAACCGCCAGAAGTGCACCTGTGGCAAACAACTAGATCAGCCAGGACAAAACAGAAAATACAACTGTATGGCAACAAGGTGCAATAGGACAGAGTTGTCTTGTGAGGTTATTTTTAAAATAATTTAAAATAAAATCAGAGTAATTAGAAAGAGCCAAGTCATGATGAGGTGATACCAAAAGTTTGAACTCTTCATCTGTTAGGAGGTGGACGAGGTATCTCTCCTAAAGCACTTTGAACACTTGAGAAACTGTTAACTAACACTACTGGTAACGACATATATGAACAGAACACACAAATATCTACACATGGCTGACATACAATCATATAGAATGGGGGCAAGCATGGCCCTCTGATGAGGGTCACAGCACAGGGACAGGAACTGTCAATCCAGCAGCCAGAGGATGATTTACGATCAGTGAGTGACCGGGTTGGAAGGGGTCAGCGATGACCCATTCGGGCAACCCTGAAAAAATGCGTTGCCCGCTTGACTTGAGTTAACCTGACTGTATTCAAGGAGTCCAGGACGAACTCTACAATTAATGTATGAATCCGGGGACAACACCACGGCGACACGGCCATCCAAAGACTGTTGGCAAACAGCAGTAGGTCGAGGGAGGCGTAACAGAACATGGCCCTGAAATGTTCTCAGGCACCGAGATGATGGCTACAGCTCTGTAGTCATTTAGGCAGAACGCTTTTTTGGGGGGGAATGAAGTACTATGGAGGATTTAAAACAGGCAGAATCAAATTAAGCGTGGTCGGACAGAACCCGACTGGATGTGTGTGAGACAAGGCCCAAAGCCCTGCCAAAGGAATGCTTGATTTACTTATGAGCTATGGACTCCAGATCCACTAAACAAAGTGGGTTAATACACTGCATGCTCCTCTTCGGTAAGGAGTACACTACACCCCGACTGGTATTATGGGTTTGCAGTGCTGTAGTTGAGTCACTACACCCCGACTGGTATTATGGGTTTGCAGTGCTGTAGTTGAGTCACTACACCCCGACTGGTATTATGGGTTTGCAGTGCTGTAGTTGAGTCACTACACCCCGACTGGTATTATGGGTTTGCAGTGCTGTAGTTGAGTCACTACACCCCGACTGGTATTATGGGTTTGCAGTGCTGTAGTTGAGTCAATACACCTTAAGTCGAGTCCCAAGTCACCTGTGCTCAAGTCCGAGTCGAGTCACACTGTCCTGATGGCTGAGTCCGGTCCGAGTCTACTGTATGTCAATGTTACCAATGAGTCAAGCCTCTATGAGTACACATTACCTCAAAATATTGTTATTTTACCCAGTGAAATATAGTGTAATGGCTACTAGCAGTTGTAAAGTTACCAGGGGTGTACTCATTTTAAAACAAAACATTTTCAGTTCTGTTTGACAAAACATTTTGTCAAACAGAACTGGGAAGGAACTACAGTTGTGCTCACAAGTTTGCATACCCTGGCAGAAATTGTGAAATTTTGGCATTGATTTTAAAAATATGACCGATCATGCAAAAAAACTTTAATTTAAGGATAGTTATCATATGAAGCCATTTATTATCACATAGTTGTTTGGCTCTTTTATAAATCATAATGATAACAGAAATCACCCAAATGGCCCTGATCAAAAGTTTACATACCCTTGAATGTTTGGCCTTGTTACAGACACACAAGGTGAGACACACACAGGTGACAATGGCAATTAAAGGTGAATTTCCCACACCTGTGGTTTTATAAATTGCAATTAGTGTCTGTGTATAAATAGTCATTGAGTTTGTTAGCTCTCACATGGATGCACTGGGCAGGCTAGATATTGAGCCATGGGGAGCAGAAAAGAACTGTCAAAAGACAGGATATAAAAATATATCCAAAGCCTTGCAAATACCAGTAGGTACTGTTCAATCACTTATTAAGAAGTGGAAAATTCGGGGATCTCTTGATAACAGAGGCGTTGCTAGGATCACAATACATTCGGGGTTTAGGCCAAGTTGACCCTCCAGTGGTTACAGCAAAATAAGGTGAAGGATCTGGAGTGGCCATCACAGTCTCCTGACCTTAATTTCATCGAGCCACTCTGGGGAGATCTCAAACGTGCGGTTCATGCAAGACGACCAAAGACTTTGCATGACCTGGAGGCATTTTGTCAAGACGAATGGGCAGCTATACCACCTGCAAGAATTCGGGGCCTCATAGACAACTATTCCAAAAGACTGCATGCTGTTATTGATGCTAAAGGGGGCAATACACATTATTAAGAACTAAGGGTATGCAGACTTTTCAACAGGGGTCAGTTCATTTCTTTCTTTGTTGCCATGTTTTGTTTTATGATTGTGCCATTCTGTTACGACCTACAGTTGAATGTGATTCCCATAAGAAATAAAAGACATGTGTTTTGCCTGCTCACTCATGTTTTCTTGAATGTAGATTAAGGTACAGTTGTGCTCAAAAGTTTGCATACCCTTGGAGTTGGTAATAATTATACATATATATATTACATATATTACCAATTCTCCAAGGGTATGCAAACTTTTAAGCACAACTGTACCTTAATTTGCCCAACAGAAACTCTATAGCTAAAATGTTTTGTTTTGCAGATTACATCCACCCAAGGATGTCACATGAGCAAAGAAGGTGTAGCCTGAAGAAAATGGTTTACAGTCATGTCCTTAATAAGGCTAGAGCCTCGTATTACAACTGCCCAGGTGATATGCTTTAAGAACAGAAAATCTTTCCAACGCACAATAGAAAGAAACCAACATTTGTGTGAAAAACGGTCAAAGGGTCAGGTATCTGGTTGTGTAGCAGATGAAGTGTGAACTTCTCACTGGTTTAGAGAACTGAGCAACTAGAACTGATCATCTAGAAATGAGCATCGACTCTTGGACTGGAGTATTACAATAATGTGGGGCTTGTATAGAGATGTATTTAATTATTTCAGTTAATTTCATTTTGTCTCAAAATCTCAAAAAGAAACCGTCATGGGTTAACCTCGTTCCCAGACCCACCGAAATTAGCTGTGTGCAATAGCCTTGGGATGAAGTTGATGGACATGTAAATGTGTAAACATGCAGCACAGAAACACAGGTTTTTGGTTTGTTTTGATGATGATTTGTTAAAAGAAGTCCATAGCATGACTCAACGACCCTGCTCTGTTTCAAATAAAACTATCTAAATGAAACCGAATCAATCAAACTGAATCTCCAGTTCTCACATATAACATCTGAATGATTGATGTCATAACTGGTTTATTTTCTAAAAGCACACTGATCAACAAACAAAAGAAAAAGGACTGCACTGGACAAGTGTAGTGTACGTACAAACATCCTCCAGGACAATGTTCTTTATCTGGGTTGTTGGTTATCAGTATTTGCCTTTGATAGTGAAGGAGAGAGAGCACTCCTAATGTACAGTCCATAACCCCATAGCCAACACACGAGAGACACGCAGACAGTAAATCCCTCTTTCCTTCTGTATCAATGTTACTCTCTTTATTTCTCTCTCTCTACGCTTCACTATATAGGCATTAATAAACTACATTTCTTTGACTGACTGGTCAATTGTTCAATTGTTTGAAGTGTGACAGAGAGAGATAGAGAGAAGGGAAGAGATAAACGTCAGTCAACGAGAGATGGAGGAGGGGTAAAGTCTGGAGGAGGGAAGAGCAGTAGTGAGAGACAGTGTGCTCCTCTCTTCGCTGTAATCCCGTCTGTCACCCACTTTCTCCGGCTCAGCCCCCAAGGCCTGAGCTGTTCTGATCAGTCATCGCAGTCCAGCCAAATTAATCAATCACTCTGCATTGCTACATGACAGAGTTAAGCACACAGATTGACATCTGTCTCCATAGTCGGCTGATGAAGATTATGTGGAGCCCCCTACGGGACGGTCCCGGAAATGTGTTTGAGTTTGGGGTCAGTTGAGTTTTAAATTAAGTCGAACCAGGAAGTGAATGGAAATCCAACTCAAGAAATCATTGGTGTGAAACACACAAATTTACCCCTATTCTGACAGGTTTGGATTTAAAAAAAAAAACAGGATAGCCTAAACGTGTCTTGGCTACCCTCTGGTAATCTTTGGGAGTATGGGCTGGAGACTGGCGTATGGGCTGGAGACGGGCGTATGGGCTGGAGACTGGCATGCGTCTCTGCAATACTTCATTTAAAACGATGTCTTTTTCAGTCATGTGGTAGCCTGGAAGAACTGCCTCTTCAGTAATTTTAAGAAGAGTTGATGGCTACAAATTGAGGCCACTGTTTATCTAGGCATTCATGTGATGTCAATTAGACATTCTTTATTTCCATCGTCCTTCTCTCCTCAGTGCTTGACTGAGACGCAAGCTAGGCTTGTGTTAGCATTAGCCTGAGGTATAGACCATGAGTCAGCAAGGCTTAGCCACAGCTTCATTGGCTTAAAGGAGCCACACTTGTGTGTACACACGGACACACACACACACACACACTAACAGGTAAGTGTGCAAAGACATTCTGTATAAAAAAAACGTACATTCACGCATTACATGGGCAGCAATGCAGAGATTGAGATAGGCAAGATGTTTTTCATACGGTCTCAAACAGTACCTCCACATGTGAATGGGTTTACATCCCTTTGTTACAGTGTGAAGTCCTGCATTGTTGTCAAAATTCCTATTTATTTCAAATTTTTCAACCATGCATTGCGATTTCATTTGACATGAGATATAACTGGTGAAATCAGATATGTATAAGAATGTTCAGGTTGGTGTTGTTTGGGATTACATTAAATTAAAAAGCCAGTTAGGAGTACCCAAAGTATTGGTCATTGTTGCCCAGGACACACAAATAACATTTAAATCGATGTAACATTTACTGAAAGGGTCATTGTCAATTTTTTTCCATTGTAGTATAAGACATGTTCTGTAATTGGTCTGCAGTCATACTGGAATTATAGCATTTCACAACATTCACCGACCAGAAATGATATCTTACAAGTATAATTTGCTTGTGTTATAATACAAAAGTGCATCCTAAAACACAGAATTTCTGTCTTTTAACAAAAGGTGCATGAACTAACTATACGACAAAAACCAGTACCCTATCTCTCTTGGCTTTCCTTAAACACCAGATTATCTCTCCTCAAACAAACAATGGCAGACAACAGCAAGTGAAATCACTGTTTCTGGTTGCTAAAATTCTATACAGTAGAATTTCTTTTCAAGTGAGGAAACAAGTGTAAGGATGACTGGTTCCTATCACGCTGCTTGCGTAACCAAGAAGTCTAGACCGTAATCCTCACACGTCGAAAAGAACACACTGCAGGATAAGGCAAGGCAACCAAAAACGATGATTAACCCCCCTAAACCCAGACGGTGCTGGCCAATTGCACTATTCTTCAACAGGTCCCCTGTGCATTCCTTCGGCGTGTGAGGACTCTGGTCTAGACTTCATGGTTGAGAGAGCAGCGTGATAAAAACCAAAACTGCATCAGATGTGTTTCAGAAGACACACATCTCTACATCAATTCTCCTGAATCCACTGGTAGATGCAGTGAAGCAGATCTTAATTTACCCATTGAATATCACCAAATCTGGGAGAAAATCAGGCTTAAAAAACAATAACGTTCAGCTTAGATTGGATGTATAATTTTGCAAGTAGTCTGCTTTTACGTTGTTATAGATGTTGCTATGTTAGTTACGCTGTTCCTACTTCAGAAATATTCACTGTGTGTGTGTGTATTTTCTGTGTGTGTTAACTCCTGAGCTGCCTCATTCCCCCATCTACCCGGGGTCATGTCAGCACGTCAAAGACCAGTAAACATCCATGGTTTCCTAGTCACAGATTAAGCTTAGTCCTGGACTAAAAGCTCAATGGAAATTCTCCATGGAAATTTCATTTTAGTTGTGGATTATGCTTAATCTGTGTACAGTAAACTGCCCTATAGTGTAGATCCACTCTCTTTAAATCAATATTAATATGGTTCTAATTGTCCAGAAGAGATTTCTGTCATCTTTTGGTTAATAATGAACTGAAAGTGAAGCTCGGCTGTTCAGGTAACAATATTTTCTCTAATTTTCCTATTTGTAAATCTGACAGAGGATCATTCAAGTGAAAATTCCCACTGGGAGCTTCTGGTAACTAATGCCAAAAAACATAGCATATGCTACAGTTTGCTTCCACCATCTGCTCTAAAATGTATTGACTGTAGGCAAATCAACACTGTATAACTCAAGAAGAACTAAATGCATGTCCCCATGAAATAAAAAGACTCATGATTGAATGCCGGGGAGGTGTTATGACTTACAGTAATGTTATATTATGCCAGTAAATGTCTTGTCATGTAGCCTACAATACACTGACAATTATTACTAAATATGTCTGACGTTGATTCAGCTTTGATTTAATGGAACTCGCCAGAGTAGCCTGGGCATAGAAGTATAAACACAAATGCATAGAAGCTTCTGGAAATTCAGAATGACTCGGTCCGGTTGGCTAAAGATTCTGGAAGAAGTCGGATTTGCGTCCACCGAGCATTTTCGGGACAAATCAGACCCGTATTACACCTCACAACATGATCACACAAGCATACATTAGAGGATATGAATCCGTCTCAGTCGTGATAACATTTCACTGAACGGTAAACACACTACATACTAATGGACACACGCACATGCACACAAACACACGTACACAGCTGAGTAGGCATGCTCTGTAGGGACATGGTGCTTAGAGAGATGGCGTGAGGAAGGGGTGAGGACGCTACTGCAGGATTAAGGCCTGTTCCAATGCTGTACACCACCTCTGCTAATGCTCACTGGACCAACAACCAACTGCAAATGAACAAGATCACAGACGGCCTCCAGCCCAGTTCACCCATTCACATTATATTATCACTATACTGTGAGGTAGAGGGGAAACAGAAGATGGGGTGGGGGTGGGGGGACAAGAGCGAGAGAAATAGGGGGAGAGAGACATGATAGAGAGAAAAACAGAGGGAGATAGAAAGAGTGGAGGGGCAGACAGAAAGAGGGAGCGTTGGGGAGATTACACTGTATATGAATATGGGGCACCAGCTACAGGGGTGGGCCAATCAAATTGATTCATGTTATTGGACATGGACAGATATCGTGTTCAGTATAATCCGCTGTGCTGCCACTGTTGCTGTTCAGCATGCAGGGGACCTATCGCCAGGGGAGACACAGGTCGCTGTGTTTTCTGACCCCACCCCCCCCTCTATTTCTACGTGATGGAATCGATCAGTTGGCAGGGTTGGGTAGGCATCCTCACGCATGACCTGCCAGATGAATCAGTTGGGAGCGGTGGCGAAGTGGTGGATGTTCCAGAGGGGGTTTGTGTCATGCCACCGGAGCATCAGGCAGTTATCAGAGTGGACAGCCCCAATGCTGTTGGAATGAGGACAGACCACAACCACCCCCGCCTTGGAAAACGTGGTACTTCCCAAACTCTCACAGTCGCATGATGATGATGTGACGTCAGTGGCAGACATACTCACTGTGAGATCACACAGCCAATAAGTTTATGGTGACAAAAAAACATGTTTTTTTTAACAAGCCTTGTCTCATTGCTCTCTAGCGACTCCTTGTGGTAGGTCAGGGCGCCTACGAGCTCTATCGTGGTGTTTCTGGTAGCCTAGCAGATAGAGCATCTGACCAGTAACCAAAAGGTTCCTTGATCAAATCTCTGAGCAGGAAAGGTTACAAATGATCTGTTGTTCTGCCCTGAGTCAGGTAGGTAACCATACTAGCCCCCTGGTCATTACTCTAAATGAGAACATACAAAGTTTCTGGTAAAATGTCGTCTAGGGTGGTCCAGTGCTCTAAGCTGTTTGGTCCAGTAGTAATAAACTGGTGCAGTGCGGGATCAAGCCCGAACATAACTAAAAACTGAACATAACTAAAACCTGCATCAAGATGGATTAACAATCAGTGCTAAAACAGTGTTATTCTCCTCACGTGTGAAAACTACATGTTAACATGTTCAAGCAGCAATGTCTTCATATTTGGAATTTTTCATTCTGTGATGTCGTTTTGTGAGAAGGTAACATAACCTACCTGTGTTAAACAATCAAAATACAGTGTTATTTCTGAGCCATTCATTGGAAGTGTTACGGCTGCAGGCGCCATGCTACCCTTCTTCATACATCGGTCAGTGACCGTGATAAGAAGCCTAGTTAAAACAACAGAGATACTAGCTCTCTGTCTCCTTATCTTCACGCTGTGTTCCAATTCGTACAAGGTCTTGTTTTCAAAATCTACAACTGTGTGTATGTATATATATATATATATATATATATTCCACTAAACCAGTATAGTCTGTAATTAAAGTAATTCTTTATAACTAATAGCGGTCTGTATTTACAGAGGTGTAACAATAAAGGCTTATGTATTACCGATATGATCTCACTGAAATATGTCGTATTGTGACCCAATGGCATGTGGGTAATGTGTCGGATGTCCGACGCACAGGTCAATACAATTAACTCCGTTTGACCGACCTTTTCATAGCTATTCAGACTAAACTAGGAATTCGTCCACTTGATTATATAGGCCTATGACGTTAACACATTTATTTATTATTATTTATTCACAGTCATTAAAAATCACAATATTTACTTTGTCATTCTTGTAACATATCCTAGTGAGAATGAATAATTTAGAACACAGCAGATGTACACTGCTATAGTAACCTTAATACGGAAGTTCTATTTTTCAAACACAACATGTCACATTAACAAGAGGGTGAATTTGTTTTGGTCGGGGTCAAGGGAAAATGTGTAAAAAGCTGGGGTCAAGGGTCTCGCTCAGGTCTGGGCCAGCTGCGCACCCTCCAGGTGCATGCTAGCAGCGTCAAAAATGTGTTGACTTATTCTTTCACATATTGAAGCCTAGGTAGTATGCATTTGCATGCATATGGGATGCAGATCTTAAGACATTACGCTGGTATTACCATACCTTAATGTTAACCCTTCCGAACACAAAAGATGCCTGCATATTCACATATTTCTGCTTGAAAACTTCCTCGCAGACCCAACTCAGTAAAGGGTTATGGAAACTGATGCCAATACCCATGTCAAGGTTTTGTTTTAAATCAGTGCATGCTTATGAGCGCAGTGGCAAAATTTGGTTTGCAGATGTTTCACACAAAATGTTTTTAGTAAACTGTTAAATCATGCAACAGTGCAATTCAATCAACACAAACTAGATTGACTGACCACACTCACACAGGCACATACACACAAAACCAAACATACATACATTCTTGCCACAAGCACGTCATAACTACTGCAACCAGACAATCTTACAATCATTACTAGTATTGTACTTATTTAATATTGTATGTTTTTTGTTTATTTACTTAATTATTTCCATTGTCGCAAAGGGAACAGGCAAGTAAGCATTGGGGTGAATGTTCCATTCCTTGTGTGATGGTGTTGTGGAGTTATTTTAGTTTCTAAAATGGAAGGGTTTTCAAAAAGGTTTTCAGAAAACGGACACACATTGGTGCATCAGTTTATTTTCCCCAGGAAATAGGGCGCTGGGTCAAGGAATGGGCACGTCTGACCGTGTATATAACATGCTCCAAATATTGACGACATTGAATGAATTCATGATGTCTTGACTTGACGCTGATGTCATGTGACAGTCCCCAAAGATAGGTGTCATGAAGGTCAGAGTGCAAAATACAACCATGAAAGAAATCATAGTGAACTAGACAAAATGGAAAGAAACATGAACAGAGGAAAGCGAAAGTATGTTGTATGTGCAATAGGTTGTTTCTTTTAGGGTGTCCTCAGGTCATTGAGAAGTATTAAAGTATTTCATTTTCAATGGTTTTAGAAATGTAATCGTGGATGACTACTGTATGCAGAGTAGTAGGCTACGATAGCAAAACAAATACTGAGTACGAAAATGTTACTGTTAGATTAATAAAAGGCTACTTCTAGTATGAATAGTATTTAGAGGCAGTGCTGTAGCACATGTTGACTGTGGTATTGCTACGGCAACAGCAATCATTTTGGTAATGTGCCAACTTTGTGATCAATCCATTGGGGTAGCCTCAACAATTGCATATGTACAACCCTGTGTAGCAATGCACATTGTCCTGTAGGCTTTAAGCAACATTTTGATTTACATTCTAGTCCTTTGGAAGATGCAGGCTCTTCTCCAGACTAACATAAAAGCGTAATTAGGGTTGGGTGCCTTCCTCAAATCTACAACAATGCATTGATTACATTGTTGGCTTGGGGATTCAAACCTGCAACCTTTCAGTTACTAGACCAAATCTCCACTACCTAAGAAGCTAGGTAGTCGTACCTAAACAAGCAAACCAAAAGCTGCCAAAAAACTACACTAAGTTTTTTACTTGCTCGCTAACTAGCAGGGCTAAAATATCTGGGAACACAGAGAATGCTAATGCTCTGCTCCATGCAGGAACCCATGTGCTGCATACACTGAACATGCCAGACTAGAAATCCAGCAAAAACCACACAGGGCAAAATGCATATATATCTCGTGGACATGCAGTGTTACCTCACAGGAAGTGGCCCAGATACTAATCCCGACACCTGTCATGTGTCATGTGGACTACAGAAACTCACTGTTGGGCTCCCTGCATGTGACCAAACCCTTGTCAAGAACACCATAGCCTACCTGGTGTTCAACCTTACCAAGTTATCCCATGTCACCACGTATCTTCACTAAATCCACTAGCATTTAGTTGAAGCATACCATAGGTTTTGCCATCAGAACATACCTAACATACCTACATATCCTACCTTCAGGAAATGCTAAAACCCTACATCTCTAAGGTCTTTGTTCTGACACTTCTTGTCTCTTGGCCTTCTCACCTCTACACAAGGGCAGTTCCCACTCATCCAATTAAAACCTTTCTCTGTTTGGTTCATGTTGGACCCGGCTTCCCTTTGAAGCTAGCACAGTCCCTGCCCATTTTCAAAAAGCTTCACAAACCTAACCTTTTCAAAGGGAATTGAAATGTACATTAATTAAAAAAACTCCTCCCCTCAAGATACACTTTAACAAGCTGTTTTTAACAACTAGCGCTCTTTTAATTTTAAAAATAGTGTAACACTCCTCAGCATGAGACTTCACCAACCCTAGTCAGTGAAACAGACTTAGAGATGTTTTTTCCTGAGCAGATACCAAGTTAAAGACAATACACTTTATTTTGGAGGCAAGTGCCAGCAACAACGGTGACTAGAACCGGTGCACAGCCACGGGTAAGTAATTAGAGTCTATTGAGCACAGGTCATAATCCGTTATACACCCAGCGCATCCACAAGGGATTACAACCCTTGTAAGAGTTGTTAATTCATTAGCTGCAGTTTGGAAAATAACCGCTGAATTTAATGTAAACCTGTTCATTTGTTCTCAGTCGGCTTACTAAGTTAAATAAAGGTTTTTAGTTGTTTTTTTCTTTAAAGGGAGATCAAAAGAGAGTTTGTGTGTGAGTGTGTGCGTGTGTGTGTGTGTGCGCGCGCGCGCATGTGTGTGTGTGCGTGCTATTGTACATGACCCTGAGGCACCGTCACAACCATTTCCCATGGGGGTAATCAGCCCTCATCAGCTCCTCTACGACAGACGTAATGAGTTTAGCAAGAGCTACAATGGTGGCCTGTGTGCTGCAAACTCCAGCAGAATGCAGTACAAAGTGACTGTCTGCTGAAAAGAGGATCCCCACATGTTCTCCATTAGAACCACTCCAAGAGCCATTTACCTCCTACTCCCAATGCAGGCACATACAACAGTAAACTACAGTTCCAACACTCCCACATGGAATGATCTGTGGAAGCTCAGACAATAAGCAAAGGACCTCTTCTGAAGAGAAGGGTTAGGTTTTCTGAAAGCTCCCACGCAGACCTATTGTTGTTTGTCAACAAAGCTCCTGTCCTTGGGAGAGACTGAGACAGAGTAGGCAACAGGCATTACGAATCGAACTCTGCTCTCCACCCCCTCGTCGGCTAAGCTCTCCACATAGAAAACACCTTCACCTAGTCTGAGCTTTGATACCATTCACCTAGCAAGCCATACATGCCGTTTAAGCAGTCTTCCCAGACAGAGATGGAGAGAGGTAAGGAAAAAGAGGGAGGATAAGCAAGAGAGAAACAGCAATATATCTTGTGTGTCCAATCTAAAAATGACATAGTACAGAACAGATAGTACAAAGACATAACTACGTACAGTATATTTCAAAGAAACATTGCATTCATCAAATCTACTCAACCGAGGTCAGACTGAGCTACACATTTAAGCCATTTTGTTTTGTTGTAACAATTGTTTGAACAGGCCCTGAAATCCTAAACTCACAGCACTTTTCTGTAAGCATCCTACTGTTAACAGAACAGTGTTTGAAATCACTTCTACGCCTACTATCATTAAATTAAATGTGGGTAGTAAACAGTCACAACCACAGTAGAGCTTTTCATTGACATAATAACGAAAAAAGATCTTCAGGTATTGAGCAGTGATTTTGTACAGTTTAAAGTATAGATGACTTTATCAAATACCCTGGGATAAATTATAATTATTGGCTCAAGACTCTCTGTCCATAACCACGCTAGTGTTGTACATGTACTGTGGCACTCAAAAGTAGACACCCCCTTGGACTTTTCCAAATTTCATTGTGTTATAACATGAAATCAAAATGTATTTAATTAGGAGTTCTTGCCAGTAAAAAGTCCTTGCCAGTAAGGAGTCCTTGCCAGCAGAAAATAATTGATGACATAAGGGTTCAACCGCTTAAGAGGCACCTTTGGCACCTTTATTTTTGCCCACTATCTTCACAAGCTTTCTGGGCGCTGTGACCCAGAGAAGCATCACCATAGCATGACGCTGCCACCACCATGCTACACAGTAGGGATGATGTTCTTAGGATGATGCATGGTGTTAAGCTGGTGCCAAAAATAAAGTAAAGGGTTGAGGCTAAAAAGCTCTATTGAGTCTCATGAGACCACAGAATATTCTTCCACTTGTTCTCAGAATCTCTCAAATGCCTTCTGACAAACTCTAGCTAAGATGTGATTTGAGTGTTTTTCAACAAGCTTTCGTTTTGACACTCCATTATTCACTTCCTTTCAAAAGTTAGGGGTCACAAGTAAATTTCCTTGTTTTCCATGAATGGAAATATAGCAAAATGAATTGGAAATATAGTCAGCGACAAGGTGGGAAATAATGATTTGTTATTGAAATAATAACTGTGTCATTCAAACTTTGCTTTCATCAAAGAATCCTCCATTTGCAGTAATTACGGCCTTGCAGACCTTTGGCATTCTAGCTCTCAATTTTTTGAGGTAATCTGAAGAGACTTCCTCCTGAAGTACCTTCTGCAAGGTTGGATTGGCTTGATACAGTTGTGCTCAAAAGTTTGCATACCCTTGGAGAATTGGTAATATATATACCATTTGTAAAGAAAACATGAGTGAGCAGGCAAAACATCTTTTATTTCTTATGGGATTCACATTCAACTGTAGGTCATTCAACAGAATGGCACAATCACATAATAAAACATGGCAACAAAGAAAAAAAATGAACGGCCCCGTGTTCAAAAGTCTGCATACCCTTAGTTCTTAATACTGTGTATTGCCCCCTTTAGCATCAATGACAGTGTGCAGTCTTTTGTAATAGTTGTCCATGAGGCCCTGAATTCTCATAGGTGGCATAGCTGCCCATTTGTCTTGGAAAAATGCCTCCAGGTCATGCAAATTCTTTGGTCGTCTTGCATGAACCGCATGTTTGAGATCTCCCCAGAGTGGCTCGATGATATTAAGGTCAGGAGACTGTGATGGCCACTCCAGAACCTTCCCCTTTTTCTACTGTAAGCACTGGAGGGTCAACTTGGCCTTGTGCTTAGGGGTCATTGTCGTGCTGGAAAGTCCAAGACCGTCCCATGCGCAGCTTTGTGCCGAAGAATGCAAATTGTCTGCCAATATTTTCTGATAACATGCTGCATTCATCTTTCCATCAATTTTCACAAGATTCCCCGTGCCTAAAGGCTTCTTTCTGGCAACTTGACCATACAGCTCATTTTTGTTCAACCATCGTTGTTTTGTGCTCCTTGAAACAACCATACCATCTTTTTCCGGAGCAGCCTGTATTTCTCATGAGGTTACCTGTGGGTTTCTTGGTCTACCTGACCTTGGCTTGGTATCAAGAGATCCCAGAATTTTCCACTTCTTAATAAGTCATTGAACAGTACTGACTGGCATTTGCGAGGCTTTGTATATCTTTTTATATCCTTTGTTACGCAGGTCTTTTGACAGTTCTTTTTTGTTCCCCATGGCTCAGTATCTAGCCTGCTCAGTGCATCCACGTGAGAGCTAACAAACTCATTTTCTATTTATACACAGACACTAATTGCAATGTAAAAAGCCACAGGTGTGGGAAATTCACCTTTGACTGCCATTTTCACCTGTGTGTGTCATCTTGTGTGTCTATAACAAGGTCAAACATTCAAGGGTATGTAAACTTTTGTTCAGGGCCATTTGGGTGATTTCTGTTATCATGATATAAAAAGGAGCCAAACAACCATGTGATAATAAATGGCTTCATATGATCGCTATCCTTAAATAAAAGACAGTTGTTTTGCATGATCAGTCATATTTTCAAAATGATTGCCAAAATTTCTGGTATGCAAATTTATGAGCACAACAGTACTTCTTGTACCATATAGTCAAGCTGCTCCCACAACAGCTCAATAGGCTTGAGATCCGGTGACTGTGCTGGCCACTCCATTTTAGGTAGAATATCAGCTGACTGCTTCTTCCCTAAATAGTTCTAGTATAGTTTGTAGCTGTGCTTTGGGTCATTGTCCTATTATAGAATGAAATTGGCTCAGAGAATGCTAATGCTCTGCCCCATGCAGGAACCCATGTGCTGCATACACTGAACATGCTAGACTAGAAATCCAGCAAAAACAACACAGGGCAAAATGCATATATATCTGATGGACATGCAGTGTTAACTCACAGGAAGTGGCCCAGATACTAATCCCGGCACCTGTGCTTCTTGTACCATACAGTCAAGTTGCTCCCACAATAGCTCAATAGGCTTGAGATCCGGTGACTGTGCTGGCCACTCCATTTTAGGTAGAATATCAGCTGACTGCTTCTTCCCTAAATAGTTCTAGTATAGTTTGCAGCTGTGCTTTGGGTCATTGTCCTATTATCCAATCAAGCGCCATCCAGAGGGTATGGCATGATGTTGCAAAATGGAGTGATAGTCTTCCTTCTTCAAGATTCCTTTTAACCTGTATAAATCTCCCACTTTACCACCACCAAAGCACCCCCAGACCATCACATTGACTCCACCATGCTTGACAGATGGCGTCAAGCACTCCTCCTGCATCTATTAATTCGGTCTGCATTTCACAAATAATGTTCTTTGTGATCTAAACACTTCAAACTTCGTCTGTCCATAACACTTTTCCAGTGTCTGTGTTCTTTTGCCCATCTTAATCTTGTCTTTTTATTGGCCAGTCTGAGGAATTGCTTTTTCCTTGCAACTCTGCATAGAGGCCAGCATCCCGGAGTCTCCTTTTCATTGTTGACGGTGAGACAGGTGTTTTGCCGGTACAATTTAATAAAGCTGCCAGTTGAGGACCTGTGTATTTGTCCTCTTGCTCAGTCATGCACTGGGGCCTCCTACTCCTCTTTCTATTTTGGTTAGAGACAGTTTCTGCAGTTCTGTAAAGGGTTGTAGTACTCAGCGTTGTACTAGATGTTCAATTTCTTGGCAATTTCTCACATGGTATAGCCTTCATTTCTCAGAACAAGAATAGACTGACAAGTTTCAGAAGAAGGTTCTTTGTTTCTGGCCATTTTGAGCCTGTAATCGAACCCACAATTGTTGATGCTCCAGATACTCAACTAGTCTAAAGAAGGCCAGTTTTATTGCTTCTTTAATCAGCACAACAGTTTCAGCTGTGCTAACATAATTTCAAAAAGGTTTTCTAATGATCAATAGGGCTTTTAAAATTATAAACCTAGCAAACAACATGCCATTGGAACACAGGACTGATGGTTGCTGATAATGGGCCTCTGTACACCTATGTAGATATTCCATTAAAAAAGGAACCATTGTAGCTGCTGTTTCCAGTTACAATAGTCATTTACAGCATTTACAATTCTACACTGTGTTTCTGATCAATGTGATGTTATTTTAATGGACAAAAAAAAGTGTTTTTCTGTCCAAAACAAGGACATTTCTGAGTGACCCCAAACTTTTGAACGCTACATGTGCATGTATTTATATTTTTTGTGTCTCGTTTCCTAAATTTGCTGATAATGTTCCAAGACCAAGCTGTGTTGCACCATTCTCAGAACGTTGTGGGAAAGTTTTATACTAAATAACAACAGAACAACTACATTCTCAACAAGCTCCAAGATCGATATGGTTCTCAGAATATTATGTGCTATCTGGGATTTCACCATACTGGGCTAGAATCAGTAATGCTTAGCATGCAAACACACATTACCATCTTCCTAGACAACTACCAACCATTTGAGCTATAAAATATGTAAATTAATAGTTCTGCAACTATACTTGCAAGCTAGCTGTAGAGTCAGGTTATGGTACTTTCTCAACTCTGTTACACACTCACAAACAAAATGTGTTGGGCATTTCTCACACTGTATTCAGAATTTAGGGAATGCTATACATTGACCATTAGTCTTGAGAAAACACTGTTCTTAGTCTACTTGACACGATAGCCTTTCTTGTGCTCCACACAACACAACAGAGCCTTTGGCTGTACAGGTCTGTATGTCACAATATTGAGAGTTTAGACTTGTTCTTAAACACTTGTCACTGGGGTGGTACACTTTAAGGTCCTCATTTGTACCATTAGTTACTTGTCCATAACCCTATGCCAGTTCACTACTCAGATAGTACCTTCACAAGTGCAAAAACACACTTCTTTTGCCTTCACAGGGACAAAGGTAATTGTTACTTCTAAGCACCATGAATGTGCCTCCACCATAGTCCACTCACAGGCACTGAGTTAAAAATGACCAGAGACAGCTTCCAACATGGCTGACCGTTGTTTTCAACATAATGTACTCATGGTTGCATTTTGTGGCAAACATCAGTGTTTTGAGCCAAAAAAATAACTTAGTCCTCGAGGTTAGCCCAAGCAGCTTCTCTTGCAGTAATAGAAAGTGACATGGAACAATTTAAAGGGTTTTTTGGGTACAAAGGTAATAAAAAAATACTTCCCAACGGGGCTGTCTATTGGGAATTCATTTTACTTTTTTTTTTACCTTTATTTATATAGAGAATTCAAGCTGACACCTAGGTCTCTTAAATGTAAGCCCTGTATTACAGCAATAATATAATAAACATTAAGAAATTGTACTTTTGGACTGAGCCCAGTAGACAGCATTTTTCTGAAAAGGGGTCTACTTATGCATGTTGAAAAGGTGTCTAATTAGTGAGTGTATATATAACACTACTAGTATATTCTTTAATACCCTTTTCAACATACATAAAAGGCTGATGGTATATCCTTATACAGCATCTTATTTCAACATGGAGTTAGCTGCCAAACACTTTATACCAGTATATACATTTTATTTAATTTTTTAAACATTCTGTTAAACATTTTATAAAAATGTTGTATTTAACCAATTTTTAACTAGCTAGATAAATACAAACTGACAAATAAACACTATACACTTTACTGCCGAGTCTAACAAAAACAGCATAGTAACTCCTTATGGCAAATCCATGTAAAGGGAACTGACTCGCGATTTGTTTTGAATCTCACTGGTGTCATGTAACAAAACAATATATATTTTGTTATGTTACATATTACATACACATATATATATTTTTATTATATATGTATATATAATAAAAAATCTTTTTGCCTGATTAATTACTAAGGAAATTAATGAAAAGTTGTCTGTGCTTGGAGTTCAAGAATGTACTTTGGGCAAAAACATAAAAACTGCTTTTAACTTGATTATAAGTTGGTTAACTAACCATCATAACACGTCATTTAATCTTTACAAAAAGATATTTGGATACAAAAGTGCAACTCCAAGATCCTACCAAGTTCTAGAGTTTCCATTCCAAGAATAATCCTGTTAAATCTATTTATACAAATACTGGAGTGAGTGAGCAGTCAGCTGCATACAATAGCAGTATCTGTTAAATAGGATTAAATAACAATGTCATCAGTGAACCACCAACTGCACACCCCATCTCTTGTGTTCAAACAGAGAAAGAGGCAACGTTTGACTGTCTTTCACACCCTAAATCAGCCTTTAACTTCAGAATAGGCTAACAGTGTTGTTAAAAGCCTTGTTGAAACATTCAATGAAAGTTTTAAGGAAGTTTGACAAAACCTATAACTTCCTTTCTTAGATCATTTGTTAATAAAAACTCCCAGGTAATCTTTCAAGAAACAAAATAAAACATTCTCAAAACCTCTCTGCAATTATAAAATATTTAAAAAGCATTCTGTTAATATTCATTTTTAACATTCAGGTAAGACCTTATGGCTTTTTACCCAAACCCAGCAGGAAACCAAAAATGTATGTTTCAGAACATTTGGGGAACCAATTGTGCTAGCAAGACCTTATTGGGAGATCTATTCTGGATGGTTGATGGAGAGAGAAGGAACACTGAAAAACAACCTTTATGCCCAGTATTTCTGTCTCTATTTTCCTTATATTGGCTGCAGTATTACCCTCGCATTGTAATCACACACACAGTATGAGATGTCTGTGTATGTATGTATGTATGTGTGTGTGTGTGTGTGTGTGTGTGTGTGTGTGTGTGTGTGTGTGTGTTTTCATGAAACGTCAACAGTATTTTGGCTCACCAGGGTACAGAGTGTGTCTTTGGCCTGGGTAAGGTGTCAACAGCTTTTTCGTCACTGGTGCTTTTAGGTCTTGTGAAATGTCAACAAAGGATCTGCTTTAGTCAATGTTATGTCCAAGCCCTGAAGTGGTGTGTTGCGTGTGTTTTCTATCCTGTGTTTTTTTATATACAGGTCAGACCCATTAGACGATCATGTGGTCAAGCGGTCCTCATGGCGTTGTTTTTCTGAGACTAATCATGCTCTGCTTCATGTCAATGTAGAGAACTCAGATATATCTTTCTCAGATGGAGATGGTAATAATGGACTTTTATGATGATGATGACAGAGATGTTGTCGATAAGGACGATGATGACAATGAAGATGGAGAGGATTGTAAACAGTGTGCCGGCTGCGAGGGGGGCTGGTGTGCTTTAATCCTGACTCACAAGTCCCAGCGAGGAAGGGTAATTCCAGCCGGGCATGTGCAGCTGGAAGGTGTCTTCAGCCTGATATCATCCTTTGCTGTCTTGTCCCGGCTGATTCCTCGTTGACCAACTCGGTCATTCAGTCCACACAGGATCCGTGGTGATTGGTTGGGAGGATGGACAGAGTAATGGGGTGAAGGTGGAGCTGTGTTGATTAGGTTGTAATTGGTTTGACGTGGGGGTTGGGAAGGTAAATATGGACCCCATTAACTTGGGTTATTCTCCGTCTCTTGTAGCTAACATTTGTGCAGGCTGGAATCAAACATGCAAGCTAGACCCATTGTTAGACTAATGGAACAGAAGACTGGGGGCAGCTGTTGCTTGTTACACATGGACAAAATGTTATTTAAGGGAATATGCACTGGTCCTAAGAGAGATGAATGTAATGGGAGCATTTTGTTCTTTTCTGCTTTTACGAGTCTCATATTGGTGTGTTGAGCGAAGCAGTGATAATTAAGCTGGATTTAAAGAAGCAGATCTTCTTTAAAGCAGATCTTTAATTAAACAAGAGAAGTTAGTTATGTGGATGGTGCCACACTCAGACAGACAGTCAGTCATATGTTACTCTCCTTCAGTCCAAAACCAGCTCCCCAATCCCCTGTATCACTGATCCCTTGGCAGCAGCACCCAGCCAAGCTGATATAATGTTGTGACATCAGATGCCCTTGAGTCTGAGAGTAGGACAGCAGAATGGAACCTTAAATAGAGTGGGGTTTACACCCCCCCACACACACACACAGATGGCCCCAAAAATGGTTTTGAGTTAGTGTACACTGACAACAAGTCAATGCACATTTTTTAGCAACCCTCAGTATTAATATATAAAAATAAAATAACATTAAGTGTTTTATTGTCTTAAAAGGAAATAATACATAATACAATGCATTTAGGCTTCAGGGTTTAAAACACCCAGCTGATAATATTCAATTAATTCCAAAACTATTTTGACAGTGACCATGCATATTAACATGGACCTTCATTGGAACTAGGGGCCTAGCCCAAGACCTGAAACAAAGCCCTAGAACATTATCCCTCCTCCACCAAACTTTACAGTCTGCACTATGCATTCCGTTAGGTAGCGTTCTCCTGGCATCCGCCACACCCAGATTCGTCAATCAGAAGCGTGAATCATGACCACAGAGAACACGTTTCCACTGCTCCAGAGTCCAGTGGTGGTGTGATTTACACTATCCCAGCCGACACTTGGCATTGCACATGTGGATGTGAGGCTTGCATACAGCTGCTCGTCCATGGAAACCTATTTTGTGAAGCTCCTGAGTTATTGTGCTGCTGTTGCTTCCAGAAGCAGCTTAGAACTCTGTGGTGAGTGATGCAGCAGATTAAAGGTGATTTTTACGCACTAAGAGCTTCAGTACTCGGCGGCCCTGCTCTGTGAGTTTGCATGGTCTATCGCTTCGTGTCTGTTGTTAATGCAGTGTCGCCTGAGGGCCAGAAGATCATGGCCATTCAATATTTTTTTTCGTGCTTGTCCCTTGCGTACAGAGATTTCTCCGGATTCTCTCAATCTTTTCATGATATTATGTACCATAGATGATGAGATCCCCAAACTCTTGGTAATTTTACATTGAGAAACGTTATACTTAAATTGCATTGACGTTATGCTTAAATTGCAAATTGTCGCACTATTTGCTTGCGTAGTCTTTCAGAGTGGTGAACCGCTCCATTTTTTTTTGACATGCACTGCTGTTCTATAGCACATGCATAGGCGCATACTGATGTAGTAATGTTGTTTGAAGTGAGTTGTTAAAACCGCACCGCTACAGCTTCCAGCATGTGTAAGAGCTCAATAGCTTCTCATGTTACCCTGAGATCATTGGATCATAAACTGGAGCTGGAGGTCAGGTACATGTTAAGTCAATGTCGGCTGTTCTTATTCCTCTTATAAATGTGGGTGGTTCAGTGTGTGTGTGTGTGTGTGTGTGTGTGTGTGTGTGTGTGTGTGTGTGTGTGTGTGTGTGTGTGTGTGTGTGTGTGTGTTATCTGTATGTGCGTTATCGTGAGTATGTACTGTGTGTATCCATCCAAAGCTCATTCCTTCACCTCCTTATCATCAATCGCTCTGCTACCCTAAAACCTCTGTTAATGCAGACTTGAGGGTGTCTGGGAGGAAGAGGTTTCCTTAGAACAGGAAGAGAGATGACATTTAGCTGCTTTTACCTGCCTGCATGCTAACTGACCACTCTACAACATAACCTTGCTGTGTTAATACAGATCTATGTGTGGAAATGCATGCATGTTCCTGTACCAACGTATAGGCCAACAGTACGTTCATCTATTTCTCGCAACAGTGTCTGATTGTGATGTTAGTGGAAAAGTATGCCCACTACAGCTGTGTCTTTCAATGACTGCTGGTGCTTCGCCAAAATCACCTCTGTTCTTAGTTCATTACATCCATATACTCTGTTGACCTCATGAATCCAGCTCTCCAAATACAAACAAGGGAATCATATGGGCTTGATTGTTAAGCATGTGAGTTTATGATGATGGGTAGGAGGGGTTGGTAAAGTTTACTGTGTGTTCCATCACACACATTTATGACGGACCGGCCAACTGGTTTGCATCCATTCAGAGGATTCAGTTGTACTTTATGTGGGTGTTCCAGTGCTTTTCAATTGGGATGTTCTCTCTCTCTCACTACCAATCTCTCTAAATTAAGCTAAAATGTAGCTAACTCTAGAAATAATAATTTATTTACAAAATAATAATATATTACAAAACAATAAAAGTAGTAATAATCCAGATTTTCAACAAGACATGTAAGACAAGAAAAAACTAAATGAAACATACAATATACAATAAAAACAAGAACAATGTAATAAGAATTGATCTGTCAGACACTGTCCATTTTATGGCACGCAGCGATGAGGTATACAGCCAGTCCACAGCTCTCTGTCTCCTCCTCCAAAAAGATGGGTAGTCTGTTCTCATCAGGGAGGTCTTTAAAACCTTCCATACTGGTCTCACAGTTAGTGAAATTACTGTTTTTAATTGCTTTATAATATCTACAATGTTTCCTGGAAATGGAGCTCTGGAGGTCCTACTGTGGTGAGCTGAATGCTCAGCATTCCTACAAGAAGCCAGGTTTTCCTGTGGCTATCCTTTTCAGTGTCAAGGCTGTGCTCACTGAGCCTGAATTTGGTTTTCCTAAGGTTTTAATCAGTAACCATGGTCAGATAGTTTGCAACGATGTGCTGTTGATTTGGAGCCAGGTAGCATTGAATGTTTATTAGGTGTTCTCAGGTAGGAGAAACCCTATTGTTATTGTTAGTATTATTATTATTATTATTCTTGGCGCCTAAAATGCTTAATAACTCAAAAGGTCCATGGTAAAAAGTGCTATAAACTTGCGTACTGTTAAACTAGTCCACGTGTAACAACCATACAGACCCCCGCCCCGATTCCTCCACCAGGGGCGCTATAGTACACGATTAAATTTGCTCATTTCAAAATGATGCCATTTCCACCCCGTTTGTCCTACAGTGTTGATTTTTTTTTGTACCTGCCTCATTTCTCATGAACAAAAAAGCCTCAATAACTCATAAAATCTGCCATGATGGATTTTTCTGTACAATGAAAATTTGTCCAAAACTACAAAAATCTTCTCATGAACTGTAAATCCAATTGACTTTGGCAAACAGGTGTCTTATACATGCCTCCTTTAAATCTTTTCAGGAATGAGAGATAACTTGCAAAATGGCAGACAAAATGGCTGACTACTGTACAATATATGTATGCACAATGTGCATGTGTGCAATTCCTTATTGGAACAATAACCTATGCACTTCATATTCATTGTGCATCCAGATACCACCCACATATAAGACCATATGCATTTGTTGGTTGATATCTCAAAAGACGGCAAAATGGCAGCTGACAGAATTCTGTCCATTTTCAAAACAAGCTAATGTTAATGCTAATAAATGCCTTTAAAACTATTTTTCTCCTGAACCGTACATCGGATTTACTTGCCAGTATATTTCCAGACTAGTTGCTATGTCAAAAATCGACTGAACTATGACAAAAGTTAGCCCTTTATGCTAACTCTAATGACCACTAGCGTCAATTAACTACTAGGCTGTATCTTTTGAACCATTTGAGCTACAGACACGAAACCAACTTT
This sequence comes from Esox masquinongy, assembly GCA_016801175.1. Classification (NCBI taxonomy): domain Eukaryota; kingdom Metazoa; phylum Chordata; class Actinopteri; order Esociformes; family Esocidae; genus Esox; species Esox masquinongy. Next base: position 90,642 of record JACXGI010000540.1, read on the forward strand.
GTTTCACCAGTTTAGGATATCCCTACTTCAAATTAGGAAACGTTTATCAATTTTACGTATGCTAATTAGGGTAAATTAACTACTTGGCTGTATCTTTTGAACCGTTTGAGCTACAGACACAAAACCCACTTTGTTTTACACGTTTAGGCTATCCCCAGTTCATATGATGAAATGTTTATCGATTTTACGAATATTAAATTAGCGTAAATAGCATTAATTAACTATTAGGCTGTATCTTTTGAACCGTTCGTGACACAGACACGAAACCATATCTTTTACACAATTAAGCTATCCCCACTGCAAACTTTACACATGCTAATTAGCGTTAATTAACTATTAGGGTGTATATTTTGAACCGTTCGAGCTACAGACACAAGACCTGTTGTTGGTAACATTTATGAACTTTAACTATGTCATGCATGCTAATTCATGCTAATTACCCTCACCAACAGTATCTCTTGAACCTTAAAAAATACAGACTCCAAACCTTTCGATAGGTAAACACTATTTTGAACCATAAATACTTTAAATACTTTAAAACAGCTATTAGATTAGATTACATTTTATTGTTATTGAACAGTACAAGTACAGTACAACAAAATGCAGTTTGCATCTAACCAGAAGTGCAAATAGAGAAGGGCAGAAAAGGTATTAAGTATATCTATGTACAAGTGGAATGTATGGATGGACAATTAATGCAAATGCAATTCTAAATGTTCAGTGGAAAATTTACAAATTTACCGGAAATGTACAAGTTGTGTGGGTACAAATGGCAATTCTCAATGGCATTCTGAATTTGCAATCGAGGCAAATTGAAGGGGTAGGGTAGTTAGCAAGCACAACCCCTTTTCTTCAGGAAATGTACTGCTAGTTTCATATTGCCTTTTTATATTGTTTGTTTGCCAACATCTTACTTTTGCTTAATTACTAACATCCTCTTCACCATTTGGGGGTACTCTGCAAATGCCCTGTTTATTCTTCCTGTTGTTTATTTTTTTGCCCTTAGTTTTTGCACTGACTTCTCTACTCCATTTCACTCCTTACACTATTCCCTGTTTGTTTTTTGAACTACTTCCCTATGGTGTTTACTATATTTTTATTCCTATTGTTTTTATTTTGTTACTTCCATAGATTCTCTTTTTTATACAGTTTATACTGTTATTTTTTTGCCCTTTCTTAATTTTGTCTTTCATACAGTTTCTAATGTGTTCTACTTCCTGTTGTTTTTATTCTGTTTCATGTTTTCTTAAACATTTTTGCTCTTTTTTGTACACTTTCTATTGTGTTCTACATCCTGTTGCTTTTATTATTTAATTGTTTAATAAATATATGCTTCCGTCTATGCTCATTGTCCTTTGCCTCATACATCTCCCCATATAATGTGATCCACAAGAATATGTTGAACAATGACATCTATGTTGTCAATAATACAATGCTTTACAAAAACATCTTGCCCTCAATGTATATCTGACACAGTCTCATTCTGTTAGTGTACACAACCAGACCATTTTCCTACACTCACCATATTGCAGGACCCCGTCCATTGTTGCTATGCAACTATATTTTGCTTTTGTGTTTGTTTCACAAAAGGTATTTTTGATTTAACTGTACTGTTTTGATTTAACCGTACTGCAATTTGGTTTATGCGGACGTATTGGATGTTCTTGTCCCGAGGCTTCAGTGTTTTAATAGCACGTGTGTGAACTCAGCCCCATGCCAGTTGGATGAAGGGACTCAACTGTTTATATTGCAGGGCTTAAGTGATATGACAGGGGGGTCACTGTATTTTAGATGTTTTAATACCGGTAACTGAATGACCTTTTTGAGTTATTAATGGGTATTGTCCTACTTTTGCCCTGCATTTATTGCAGTTTTTGTCTGGGCATGTGAATCTTAAAGAGCTCTGCATGCAGGGTTTCAATGGGGTCCTTGTGGGAATTCTTGTTTTTTAAGTGGGCGGACCCCATACTGTAGGTTCAATTACACAATCAACAAATATTTGCCAAATTGCAATAGGTATATAATTTTTTCATGGCTTCCAATGCCTTACATGCTTTCTCTCAGTTCATTCATTGCATCAATTTGTTTTCCAGTTGAGATTTATTTTTAAACTAAATTAGTGCAGTATGTTATGTAGAAATTGCGAAATGTGGTGTAATTCCCTGAAATCTGGACCTTCTCTGGAAAAAAATATTTTGGTCTTTACTGCTAGGGTTACATCTCTGCCTTTCTCTCTCTGTCATGACTCATGAACAAATGACAAAGACTCTGGGGAAGAGGCGATATAGTAGATGAATATTCAGGTCTGCTTTGGTTAACCCTCGGTGACTTAGTGACTCAGATGTTCATCCCACATCACCATAACCCCCTCCTGTCTCGTCCAATTCTTTAACCTCCCTGACTGACCAATCAGCACGTCTGTCATGCTATGCGGGGCCAATTAGGTAGGACATAACCATGCCGTGTCTTATTAAACATGTGGAATCACCACCCTTGCTTCCATTTCATGATATAATCAAGATATCTATTCTTAGTCTGATGATATAACCAAGCAGGCCATTAACTATGAAGGACCACAGTATTCGCAATCAGTGCAAGGGTGAATCAACAGAAAAACACATGCATCTCCTTATATGTTAGTGAATCTCGTTTGGTTTGGCTTATCTCTGGTTGCAGTGGATGGAATGGCAGGCAGGATGGAGTCTAGGGGATAAAGTATTTATCCTTTGGGGACTGGCAGTCAGCTGACCAAAGGAAAACATCTCCTCTCACAGAAAGTACTACAAACATGTATGAGTTTCGGTGTGTCTTCTATAGGGTTGTAGCAAGTGCATTTGACATTGTTCTGATGTGTGTGTGTATAGTATGTGTCCATGTGTGTGTGTGTGTGTGTGACTGACTGACCACCCGTCAATATGTATGTGTGTGTGTGTGTGCGCGCGCGCGCGCATGCGTGTGTGTGCGCGTGCGCTGAAAGGGACAGCTTATACAGACATTGGTTGCTGTGTACTCATTCTGTTTTATTTGCTTTGAGGGTTGGGTACAATAATGTGTCTGGGAGTAGGAGCTCAATCATATCTGACAGTTGAGGAGATGTCTGTCTGACTTAGGGATGGATACTGATGATGTCGGATCTCAGTGCTGTTGCTGTATGTTTGAGATGTGCTTATAGTTAGAGAGTTTTTCCTAGCCACTGAAATTCAACACTGTTGTTGTTTGCTCCTTAGGGTTTCAGGCTGGGTGTTTTGTAAAAGCACTTTGTGACAACTGCTGTTGTAAAAATGACTTTATAAATAAATTTGATTGATTGATAGTTTAGTCACCATCTTCCAGCCAAAGATGTTCATATCTAAAACCAAACGCATCATGTCTGGAACAAGTCATTCCAAAAACTCTAATCCTGAAATGAATAAAATAATAACTAAGGTATATTAACATTTCTTGGTGTCAGCTTTGATAAATGTAATGATAAAATGTGTTGATCAAGCCATAGGGATTCTATGGTTGTAAAGGGAAAAGGTCTGTGATTAAATTATGCCCAAAAAGTCTGAGAGTACATTCACCTAAATACCCCTACTTTTATCCACAACAGTGGGGGGGGGGGGGGTTGCACGCCAACATCCAACGACACAAAAGGCTTGATGCGTGAAATGGTAAAACGTCCTCCCTGCACACCAGTCTCTCTTGCTCGTCAACATTATTTTCTTAAAATTATTTGACAATACTGTCTAAACATCTTTCCCAGATAATAATATCAGTAACCTCCCTAATAAGTACTCCCTCTCAATTAACTATTCTCTAAAACTGTTCATGAATTGTGTCCCAGACTCCTAATAAAAGCAACTAACTACTAACTAATGAGGCAATATGGATTCCATGTACAGTATAGTGTGTTTCATTGGGGGTTAAAGAGGGGGTAGAAACTAGTTTTTCTGGATGTAGCACACAGTGCCCCATGATTTCACATTATAATTGTAACTTTACAAACTCTCCTGAGTATTTTGTACAATACATTCACTGAGGAACTGAATAGTTTTTCTGCAAAAAGTATCCCTTGTACATTACAATAGGAGCAGGGGTGGAAAATATAGTGTGGTTGGATTTATAACACAATCCCTCCCCAAAGCTAATGAGCACAAGCAAATTAACAACAATAATAACATGAAAAATGAAAAGTAAAATCTACAAATTCTACAAACAAAAAACAGAAAACAATTGAATGCATTAGTATTCACTCCCTTTGCTATGACACACCTGAATGAGCTGTGGTGCAACCAGTTGTCTTAGGAGTCATGTAATTAGTTGAATGGAGTCCACTTGCGTGCAATTAAGGTGTTTATCATGATTTCAGTTTAAAAACACCTGTCTCTGGGATGTCCCTCAGTTGGTTTGTAATTCCTAACAAAAACTACATTACAGCTACCAAAGAACATTCCAAGCAAATACTGAATAAGGCTAACTGATCATTAGAAAACCCTTTTGCAATTATGTTAGCACAGCTGAAAACTGTTGTGCTGATTAAAGAAGCAATAAAACTGGCCTTCTTTAGACTAGATGAGTATCTGGAACATAAGAAATTGTGTCTTCCATTACAGGCTCAAAATGGCCAGAAACAAAGAACTTTCTTCTAAAACTCATCAGTCTATTCTTGTTCTGAAAAATGAAAGCTATTCCATGAGAGAAAATCCCAAGAAACTGAAGATCTCATACAACACTGTGTAATGCTCCCATCACAGAACAGCGGAAACTGGCTCTAACCAGAATAGAACGCATAGTGGAAGGCCCCGGTGCACAACTGAGGAAGAGACCAAATACATAAATACATAAATGTGTTAATTTTTGTGATTTTGTTAGCTGTAGCTGGATATAATACTAAGGTGTAGTGTAGTTTTTTTTTTAATAGGGCTTGTTAAAATGTTGGAATTATGGAACGTTTGGTATTTTATGGACATACCAATGCAGAAGAAGTAGATTCGACTGCAAAATTCCAATTTGCTCCATTGTGTTGAGGAGATCTTAATGAGTTTTTATGACACAAATCAATCATAACTAACTTAAGTAACTGATACAGCATTTCACCATAGCACAACTACTTAATGTAAGAGACATGCTGTCTCTTCCCTGTAAGAGACATGCTGTACAGTCTGGAGGCGTGCTACTTAACACTGGCAATATGACAATGTCATTTCCACCACTTGCAACACTTGAAATAATTAGATATAATACTGTAGCAGCTTTGTGACATAGGCTCTTACTGCATATCTTATATGTGTATCCCAGCTTATCCACATCAGTAATTTATGATATACTCTATCCTTTATCTTTCCATCTACACATTAGTCATTTTCTTAAGACAACCAACATCAATGTCCAAAGGAACTCCAGATATAACAGCTTTCATCAGTGCATAAATTCTGATAATTGATATAACCAATGCTTTCTCCATCTGCTCCTTGGAAACACAGGATATCAAAACTAAACTGCTCCTGGTCACTTTGCCCCACTCCATTCTTTGCCAACACTTTTTTTCAACATTGTTATTACATTAAATGGGTCTCCCAGAAATAAATTATTATTAACCAATCATACTACCACAAGAAACCTCTGATCATTGATGTTTTCCATTTCCCCTTTTTTCTGTTTATTTGCTATTTTTCCTATTCACTTCCATTAATTCTGAACAATTTCATCTGTCAACGAACAATTCTGTTTCTACCATCTTCCCAGCATGTAATTTGTAATAACACCACCAATATTATTAACATTAAACAATTCTGTTAATACATTGTTTCTACAATCTTTCTAGCTTGTCTTGTACTTGTAATAATGCTACACATATTATTACCATTATACAATTCTGTTTCTACAATCGTCCCAGCATGCCTTGTACTCAAAAAGTCACACCCACTAATTGGCCAAACCTGACCTTAATGAGTGCTAGTTTCCTTTGAAATCTCATCACAATGTGAAAGAAATAGGTTTGCATGATTTATGCCAGTCAACCTAAAAGCAACTACCAGTATTATTAAAAGTATTGATTAAGCATTTGGTTTTAAAAGCTAAAAAAAATAAAAAAAATAACCTATAATTTCTGTTCTTATAGTGTTAATAAAACATTGCAGAAAATCTTTATCTAATAAAAAACATTTCAAAACAGGCAAAATTTTCACTTCTGTTCTCAGAAGATATTGATGGGCATTTAGTTTCACTTGTCAGGACTGTATGTCTTAGTTCCCAGAAACAATGGGATACCAAATGTGCTAGCCGAAAATTTAAAGTTGACGAAGTTATATTATTATGGGTACTACATGTGTGTGTAAAATTTGACAGCCCAGTATCCAGACTCAGTTGTTGTCTTTGAAAATGCCTACATGTGTCATTTCTTCAACGAGTACAGAAGTTAACTGTCACTTTTCAAGATTCCAAATCAAAGAACACAAAACAGTAAATACATATTAAGATCAATTTTGTCACTTGGTTTGTCACTCATCTGCAGATTTTGTTAGCTGGCTTGTCATTAATCAGCAGTAATCAGTGTAATCAAAACATTTATTATTTGATGGTTAACGTAAGATATATGTTCATGCCAAATAATTCATCCAAGGAAGAGCAGCTAATTAGCATAACATGCAAAAAAAATAAAATAAGGAAAATGAAAGGGAAAAATTAAACCATGCAAGAAACGTTGTATGATGTTCTAGAACTGCACTGATTAAGCTGATCTACCACCCATTAAAAAAAGAAAAATAAACTACCTAGCTAGCATAAAATGCCTGAAGCAACCTTAGCTGATGATGTACAGTTTGCATAGCCTGGCAGAAATTGTGAAATTTTGGCACTGATTTTGAAAATATGACTGATGATATTTATTTAAGAACATCATATGATCATATGAAGCCATTTATTATCACACAGTTGTTTGGCTCCTTTTTAAATCATAACGATAACAGAAATCACCCAAATGGCCCTGATCAAAAGTTTACATACCCTTGAATGTTTGGCCATGTTACAGACACACAAGGTGACACACACAGGTGAAAATGGAATTAAGGTTAAATTCCCACACCTGTGGCTTTTTAATTTGCAATTAGTGTCTATGATTTTGTTAGCTCTCACGTGGATTCACTGAGCAGGCTAGATACTGAGCCATGGGGAGCAGAAAAGAACTGTCAAAAGACCTGCGTAACAAGGTAATGGAACTTTATAAAGATGGAAAAGGATATAAAAAGAGATCCAAAGCCTTGCAAATGCTAGTCAGTTCTGTTCAATCACTTATTAAGAAGTGGAAAATTCTGAGATCTCTTGAAACCAAGCCAAGGTCAGGTAGACCAAGAAAGATTTCAGCCAAAACTGCCAGAAGAATTGTTCGGGATACAAAGAAAAACATACAGGTAACCTCAGGAGAAATACAGGCTGCTCTGGAAAAAGACAGTGTGGTTGTTTCAAGGAGCACAATACAACGATACTTGAACAAAAATGAGCTGCATGGTCGAGTTGCCAGAAAGAAGCCTTTACTGTATCAATGCCACAAAAAAGCCTGGTTACAATATGCCCGACAACACCTTGACACGCCTCACAGCTTCTGGCACACTGTAATTTGGAGTGACGAGACCAAAATAGAGCTTTATGGTCACAACTATAAGCGCTATGTTTGGAGAGGGGTCAACAAGGCCTATAGTGAACAGAATACTGTCCCCACCGTGAAGCATGGTGGTGGCTCACTGATGTTTTCGTGGAGTGTGAGCTCTAAAGGCACGGGGAATCTTGTGAAAATTCATGGCAAAATGAATGCAGCATGTTATCAGAAAATACTGGCAGACAATTTGCATTCTTCTGCACGAAAGCTGCGCATGGGACGCTCTTGGACTTTCCAGCATGACAATGACCCTAAACACAAGGCCAAGTTTTCTGCTGTAACCCTCCAGTGCTTACAGCAGAAAAAGGTGAAGGTTCTGGAGTGGCCATCACAGTCTCCTGACCTTAATATCATCCAGCCACTCTGGGGAGATCTCAAATGTGCGGTTCATGCAACTCGACCAAAGAATTTGCATGACCTGGAGGCATTTTTCCAAGACGAATGGGCAGCTATACCACCTGCAAGAATTCGAGGCCTCATAGACAACTATTACAAAAGAATGCACGCTGTCATTGATGCTAAAGGGGGCAATACGCAGTATTAAGAACTAAGGGTCTGCAGACTTTTGAACAGGGGTCAGTTCATTTTTTTCGTTGTTGCCATGTTTTGTTTATGATTGTGCCACTCTGTTATGACCTACAGTTGAATGTGAATCCCATAAGAAATAAAAGACGTGTTTTGCCTGCTCACTCATTTTTTTCTTTACAAATGGTACATATATTACCAATTCTCCAAGAGCATGCAAACTTTTGAGCACAACTGTAATTTTAAGCGTTCTGCATTCTCCAAACCTAAGAAGTATGCTCTCTCTGGTGCTCTTGGAAATTTACCCACGAAGGTATGGTGGAACAGAAAACGCCAGAACAGATTTCGAAACAGTCAGGTTAATGGTTTCCAAGTGGCTGGCACCCCTGAGGACAGCAGAACACGTCCTGGTTGTGATGAGGCACGACCTTAAATAAGCTGTAGTAATGCTGTGTGCCTGGGGGGCTCACACCCTGCCACACTCCACTAAGCTCTGGGAGCCCGCAATGATCAATGGTCATCTGAGCTTACCCAGCCCGCCTCCCCAAGCCTGGCTGAAACTGTGATGTTAGTGAAAACTCTTCAAACATCAACTTACTGTATATGTCAACACCTGACAACACCTGTGGCATTACAGCCATGCATTCTGTACTGTACCTTTTCTAACTGACACACAATTCAGAGGTGATCTGAGAAGTTAGCAGGATTGTTATGGAGCTAATATCAACACAAAAAGGTGCAACTTGTATATCACGATTTGTATTTGTAAACATCACGAGTTTGCAACTTACAAATACTGTTTAGCAGATACAACTCCATTATGCAGGTTCTACTGTGTTTTTACAGGTACAAATCAATTTTTACAGATACAACTCCAATTCTACAGATACAACTCCAATTCTACAGATACAAATCTGTTTTTAGCTATGGGTGGGGACATTGTGTTAAGTAGCCTTTTACCTGCTTAATTGATGAAGAAATAACAAAGGAATAGCCCACACATGTCCATGAAACAGCTTTTGAGTGAATTGTCCAATTACTTTTGGTCCCTTAAAAAAGAGGGGGCTACATATTAAAGTGCTGTAATTCCTAAACCCTTCTTCCAATTTGGATGTGAATACCTCAAATTAAAAAAAAAAAAAACTTGTGTCAGTGTCCAATTATTTCCGGACCTAACTGTACAAGCCTAAAGCACAGATGCTTGATAAACATGATGAATTGTAAACGATGAATTACATAAACGAACAGTCTTTGTGCACATGAATGCTGTGCATGTAAACAACTTCAAAGAATGATTTACAGTAGCCTACATAATGAAATCTATTGTTTTATCAATTAATAAAAGTAATTTGTCGATAGTATTAGACACGCATGTGGGCTACGCATGAATCAAATAATAATTAAGTATACATATTCACAAATAACAGTTCATCTCCTCATAGAAAACAATTACTAAGTTTTATTGCAACACTGAAAAGTGTTATATATTTTCAATATTACTAAAAAATCTGACATTTAAATTATGATACATTAATGTCAGAGGTTGCATGACAGTTGGAGTTTATGGAATATAACACTGCAACATAGCAATTCATGAACAGGATTATAGTGTACTATATTCCGTCCATTTGAATGTTTTAATCTGGCCATATAAAAACTGACACAGGCTTGAATTAAAAGCAGTAAACACTACATTGTTTCAATTACAGCAGTTTCAGGCGGTTGTCGACACGGTCATTTCTGTTTTTTATTTTATGTATTTGTCCGTGCGGCATTGCACCGCAACGTGCCGCAGTATACCGCAGTATAACAAAGCATGCCCCGTCGCAGGCCACCCCCTTGGCGCTAGAATTAGATGAGGGACATCTGTAATGAGGCCCACCACTGTAGTGCCGCTAGCATTTACTGACAATGTGTTTGAATTCGGTCCTGGCACAGCCGTTGTGGGTAAACGGCAGTGGACTGAGCTCACAGCCTTGGAGGACCTGTGCTGAGTGTGGTGGTGTTTGATGTTCTGCTGCCTGTGGTCTCTACAGTGAGTTACTACTGAAGTAACTTAGTAGCAGTGGATGTGTCTTAAACATACTGACTTAACTGAAAGTAGTTTGTATAGGCTGTCGAAGGAACGTTTCATTATAGTGTGTTTCTAGACAAAAAATGATGCGTGTTTATAAGAATAAAATAAAATTAACACACCAGTGGTTGTGTTGAGCACATTGCAATACTAATAGGGGTATCAAACAAATACAGTTATAATTAGCGGTGTTAAGAGTAAAGCACATTCACCAACAGATGGCATGCATTATTATAACAAGGAGGTTGTCTTATAGCCAACAGTCAATATTTTCTACGATTTACTTACATATACTTGACGTAATTTTACCTTTAAGTACACTGGAAAGAAGCAAAATGATAATAAGTGCATACATATGCCTTTGACCACATACTTTCATTCTGAAGACAAGCATGTGACCCAAAAGTCATGTTGCCGATAAGAGTTCTGTGACTGGCTACTTAATACAATGTCCCCGCCCATAGCTAGGAACGGATTTGTATCTGTAAAAATGGAGTTGTGTCCGAAAAATGGATTTGTATCTGTAAAGCAGGATTTGTAAGTTGCAAACGTGTTGTTTACAAGTGCAAATCGTGATATACAAGTTGCACCTTTTTGGGTTGATATTAGCTCCATAGATTGTTTACTGTGTGAACTACGCTGTACACATATGACAAACCAATATGAATTGGTTTTATTTGACTAACCAACAGTGGAAACCTGCCAAAATATTAGGACTCATTGTGCCAGAGTTTTACTGTTTAGACACAAGCTGGCCACTGTATCTCAGCCAACATTTGAATTAGTAAAATTACATTTTCCAACCCAGTACTAAACTGTTTAGTAGGCTTCTACTTATTAGACTTGAAGAAACATAAAAACTGAGACTGGGAGAGAAAGTTACAGTGACTGAAATAAATGCTCTTAACACCTTCATCAGAAGTATAACAATTTCTAACTCTCTCATTCTTTATCACTCACTCTCTCTTACAAGCACACACATGAAAGTAAAACAGTGACAAGTTTTGTAGACATAAAAAAGATTTGTAAGGAGGAGATACCCATGAGCACACTGATAGGGAGGCCATAGCTTGTTCTGACCAACAAACTGAATGCATCGTTTTCACCTTTTAACCAATCTGAGTAGACTCTGGAACTATGAAGGTAAAACAGCGACATACGTTTTGCAAGCATTTGCAAGCAGAGATACCCATGAGGACTCTGATTGGCAGGTCATAGCTTTTTCTGACCAGTGAACTGAATGCATGGTGAACACATCACCTTTTCCCCTTTTAACCAATCTGAGTAGATTCCGGAGCATGCAGCGCCAGTGTTTCAACTCATAGTGATGCAGAGGAGGAAAAACATGGCTCAGCACAGTTGGCTTCTCCTACCTACGTTTTTGACAGTATAACATTTTTTAGCTAAGTGGTGATCTTGCTAGGTGGTGATTTTTCCACCTAGCTAGATCAAGGCACAAAGTAAGTTTTACTGGAGTCTACTAGCTAAATTACTCAAATGTAAATCTAACTAACAAGGAATTTACATGGCTAGTAAAACTTTTGCCTTTGACATGGATATGTTTATACCACAAGAGTAATATAAATTCCCTTTGCATGATTCATATTCTGTATTAGACTAAATTGGACCTATACATATGAGTTTAATATGGTTCACATCTTAACATGTATTTTTTGTTTATTATTTATTGTGTTTGCATTTATTCACCACATTTGTTTAATCTGCTAGGTCTGTCACCACTGTTTGGCAAAAGGCTCAGACTAGATTTTCTTTTGGTTACTTTATAGGAATTTCTGCTCCAAAGAGCACAGAGTACAGTTTTAGTATGAAAAATCAGATGCAAAATGGTAACTAGCCCTGCCGATTTCTAGCTCATTACTATTTTTACCCTTCAGTAATTTAACACAATATTACTCTTCAAATAATGTTTATATTGTTTGTATAGAAATCAGTATTTTCATAATTTTCAAATGCTTTGTCACGTTCAACGAACTAGATAAAAGGTTTGATCTAATATCAAAAACTAAGGTAGGAGAAGCTGACCATGCTTAGACATTTTTCCTCACTATGAGTTGAAATTGTTGAAACACTGGCCCTGCATGTTCCAGAATCTACTCAGATTGGTTATAATGTGAAAACATGATCAGTTCATTGGTCAGAAAAAACTATGCCTTGCAATCAGAGTCGTCATGGGTATCTCCGCTTGCAAACGCTATAAAACGTACCACTAACCGATTGTGATTTACAAGCACAAATTGTTTTGTCACAGGCCAAGACAAAACACGAGTGTGTATTTTACAGTGGCAAGTGTAATCAATGAGTTGCATGATTCCAAATATCAAGTTAGTTACAAGTATGCAAAACTTTTTTATAACTAACAAATAAAGTACACATTTGCACACATTTTTATGAGTTTGCAAATCATTTTTACAACTACAAAAATTATAAATTTTCATATATTTTTTTACAAGTTTGCAAAATTTTTTTACACCTACAAAACTTATGCCTCTATTTCACCTTCATACACACAATCGCACACAACCATATCATTATGCTATTTAGCCTGAGTCTCATTTGCTCTCCTCTAAATGTTTATGGGCTAAACATTAGTCCCTAACAAAGAAAACGAAAACCTGACATTTTCATCAAACATAATACACACAAACACACACACGATTTAAGTGCAGACAGAGCATACAAATTGCAGCTAGGCAATCTGTTGGTGCCTAAACTAGGAAGGTGAATGAACCTGTGTGAGGATGAAAAATGGCTTCTAGTAGATTAGACAGCTACAATGATAAAATTGGCTATAGCGTTAACTCAGTGAGGGTGAGGTTTTTGTAAGATCTTAGGTGAATAGGCTGGTCAAGTGTCAGGGCCTGACTGCAGGGATGCCTCTCTAGGCATCTCTATGTTTAGTTTTTGTTAGTCCCAAATTAGAGGCAGCTGCCCGGCATTGTCTCTAATTGTGACCTCTATTTAAGTTGCCATTTTTTGACCTCAGTTGTGGATTATTGGTTGTGCATTTCAGTTTTGGGTTGCTACCTTTCCTTATGGTTGTTTTGAAAGAAACGATTAAAGAAATGTTTGCTCTCAACCTCTGCGCGTCAGATCCTGTCTTCCAAACGTGACATCAAGGGCTTGTTCAATGTGAAGACACTGGAGTACAAGAGCATTGGTTCCCCAGTGCACTGGCCAGGGCGTGTATTCAAGGTTACAAAAAAGTTCTGTCAATCCCAAATTAACAAACTTGAAACAAATGCTTTACTCAATCTTGGAGTCTAAACTTAGGTTTACTCATACATAGGGTGTGTCAGCAAGCTGCTTCCTCAGGCCACCTGCAGGTGGTGGCACCGGGCCGGAACATAGTGGCCTTCCACCACTAGGCCTCTTAGCCTTTGCAGACATTTTCCTTTAGCAAGAGAAAAGTGGTTTCCGTTCTTTGCACAATGGTAATCACAATTGTTAATGACAGTCTGTTTCATACGATTTTGATTTTGTCCTCTGGTGTGACACGGCAATTATACTAAAAACAATAAAATGTTTATTAGTTGTAATTTGCTTGCAATTCTTTGTCATTTGTACTTCAGAATAAGGTATCTTGTGAAAGTTTAGTCAAATAAGGCTATACGAAGTTAAAGACGCAGTCCGGGAGTTTTGTCAGATGGTTGTAAAAGTGGTGCTTTCCAGACAATGAGCACCATGTCATTTGTGCCAATTTGTATCATCAAAACCACTCGCTTTCAAACATCAACATGGTTAACTGAGGTCTGATAGTTTTTATCTTTATATGTTGCTTATTATGAACATCCAGCCCAAATTGTGAGGTATAAAATTATTTTTTTAATTGCAAAAACCCCAGACCTCATCTTTCAGTTAAGTAGGTATTTTTGCAATCAATAAAAATTTTACAGGCAAAAACAAGATACCGTTATTCACATAGCTAATACAATTCCTATGCTGGAGCACTGTCGTTAAATGCTTCTTAGCTGCAAGGACTGGTACACTTGGAATGATGAATGGAGCAAATTACAGAAAGGTCTGTAACAACACATTATGTAATAACACCACATTATGTAATGACAAAATGCAAAATATTTTCACTTCATTATGACACCCGCATTTTGTAATAATCTGACGCATTTTGTAAAACAGCTTGAATGCAATAAGTAATAAATTTCCCAGCATTTTGTAATAAATTATTACATAATGCCGTGGTTATTACAAAATGTGGGAGTTGGACAATTTTTTTATGAAAATGTAATAATATGGTGCATTATGTAATAACCAACCAAAATGGATGTATTCATATGTACAGTTACAATTTAAACAATTAAGCAAAATGAAACTTCCCAAATATTAAATAAGACCCCTATGACCTCTGTGCCCCCCTTGGCGTTATAGTTCACCTAAATAGCTACATAAAAGCTTTTATTTCTAGCAGGGTTGTCTACGGCAGGGCTCCCCAAAAAGACCATGAAAAAGCTTCAGCTTATTCAAAATGCAGCTGCTAGAATTCTTACAGGGACCAAAAGGTCAGACCACATCACCCCAATCCTTGAGTCACAACACTGGGTTCCTGTCAGCAACATTAATGATTACAAGGCCATGCTGCTTGGGGCTAAACTTGGTGAGTGCCAGGACAAAACTGGATGAAGCAACCCATGCTGTGAATCTCTGGACCAGACTCTCTGTCGAGAGTCTTTATTTATGTGCTATAAATAAAGTTTTGGAATTGCCTTGGATGAGGGAGAATAAGTTGTAGTGTCTATCACACGGCCACTAGTTGAAAGGCAACATGTTGAAAGGTATGATATTGAGTCTGACTAAAATGTTATTTCTCTGCAAATCATTGGATTTAGAGTTTCTCTCATTTAGAGTTTACTGTAGAATATCTCAAACCTTTAAGCAATTAACCATGACAACACTGGGTAGCCTAGCAGATAATATTGGTTTTAGATTGTTCCCGTCAGAAACTCTGTTTTCCTTCACTCTGTTTAACGTCATAGGAATGTATTCATAGGAAGAGTTCACATAATTTACAAATTTCCATGTTTATTGACTCATGTATTTTTGGTAAGTTTGAGTATTTTGGAGAAAATTAGCAATAGCTGCCAGGCCTGTTAGACAGTAGGCCTATTAGGAAATTTACAGTACAATGTGATCATCAGGGCTGTCAACTCTCACACATTGACCGCAAGACTCACAGAACTGAAACTTTTCACATCCTCTCACACCACACATACTTAAACATCTCACTGGGTGAGAAAATGTATTCCAAAGTGTTGTTAACCACTAGAGTGTGGTACATATTCTTTGCCTAAATATACCGTAATTGTGCATTGAGGGAATAAAGAACTTGAAAGAATTTACTTCCATATTGGTCTTTTGTTGTGCAACCATTTTTTGACTCTTTCTGAACAGTCAAAATTGTTTATTACAAAATACGGTAGATTATTACAAAATGCGGGTGTTATTACATATTAAAGTGAAAATGTATTACATTTTGTCAAGTTATTACATAATGCGGCGTTATTACATGATGTGTTGCTACAAGGTCCTTGAAGAAAACCTGATTGAAATCCAGGTGTGCAACGCTGTTTAGACTCATACCCAAGAAGACTCAATGCTGTGATCACTTCCAAAGACAATTCTACAAAGTACCGAATAAAGGGTCTGAATACTTACATACATAACATATTTCCCAGGGGTTTTTTTTTTAATTTGCACTGATTTCTATTATTTCATTATAGGGTATTGTGTGTAGATTGATGACAAATTTGCTTTATTAAATCAATTATAAATTAAGTCTGTAACAAAATGCAGAGAAAGTGAAGGGGTCTGAATACTTTCAGACGGCATTGTAATTCCATCAGACACCTTGATAATACACAACAATAGGGAATTAAATAATCAAAATTACACAGGACAGGAAACATAATCCCTAAATGTTTTTAATTCAGTCTCTCTCTCCAGTATTTATAAATTGTTTATTTATGGTGCAATGGTTGGCTCCTGTTGCCAAAGGAAACTGATGCAACGGCTCACTCATTGGATTATTAATTAGATGGATTGTACATTCAGTATGCTAGTGGTCAGAGGAGATGTCATAAGTATAAGTACCTGTCAAAGCATAGCCAAGCTCCATATGATCCTAATCATCATCCAATCCAGAGCCACTGCAGGGCTTATAGCCACAGTCACATGACCCACTGTTTAAACCCTTCATCCTTTCATGGGTCCACACGCCAAAGTGAAAATCACAAAAGTGGAGTACGGAAGCAATCTTTTCCTATCAAAACCAAGCCTTTATTCAGGCAGTAAGGACAAACAGCTTTGCTTTCATTTGTTATATAACTGGAATATAACGCCCATTTTAAAAATGATACACATTCACGTCATTGACACAACTCAACTCCACTACACTCAAAAGTTACTTAAAATTCTTCCAATAAATGCTAGCTATGTTACCTGTCCCTTTGAATGAATTTTAGCATGCAGAACACTGCAAATGTATGCAGCAGATTGACAATGAAATCCCTGACGTGTTGTAAACAGACACTTCAAAGAAAATCCACGGCTAATGAGAAAACAGCCATGGCAGAGAATGAACACGGTTTAAGAACGCAAACGTCATTCCATGAAACACTATCCTTCCACCTACCACGCGTGACCTAGTATCTGCCCCGTCGCTGACCTCTCCCTCTCTCTGTCCATGCAACCTCCACTCATCAACTGGCCACTAATCCACACAGCATAGCTTAATCCTCTAAACCTGGCGCAACACCCACAAAAACGCAGAGACACGCACGTAA
>JACXGI010000540.1:107791-130594 GCA_016801175.1 Esox masquinongy
ACACACACACACACACACACACACACACACACACACACACACACACACACACACACACACACACACACACACACACACACACACTTTTGCTCAAAATAGAATTTTCCTGGTTACACGCTTGATTAGTATAGGCCCACAGTTGCTGGCACACCAGATGAAGAGCAAGGCTAGCATTACGAGCCCTGCTCAATGACACGAGGGACAATATCTCAAGCCGCTAAGAAGTGACCATCACGCAGCAGGATACACAATCTTCCTTAAGACACACATCACTCATTCATGCTCTAGATTGCCACTTCTGATGCATCCTTACAGTGTTGGAATGAGGATTACACTTTACGAGAGAGTGGTTTTCAAAGATTAAGACCGACACACACGCACACTTTGGTTTAGGTGTCATTCAAGCTAGCTAGTAAAATTAGCACGCAAAGACACCTTCCCACTCAGTAATACTATTTTAAGAGTTTAGAGGCCAGGTGACGAGTCGCCTCTGTCTTGACGCAAGTGTGAGTTTGTGTGTGTGCGCGCGTACTCTTCCTCCAGGCTCTGGGACCTTGATTTCCAAAGGAAATGCAAAATTTACTTTCATATGAAGAGAGGACTTTGGACTACTGAGCAAAGGTCCAGTTCTATTTCTCCTTCACCCAGATAAGACGCTTCTGACGTTGTCTCTGGTTCAGGAGTGGCTTGACACTAGGAATGCGACACTTGTAGCCCATTTCCTGGACACGTCTGATGCGTGGTGGCTCTTGATGCACTGACTCAAACCTCAGTCCACTCCTTGTGAAGTGCCCCCAAGTTCTTGAATCGGCTTTGCTTGACAATTCTCTCAAGGCTGCAGTCATCACTGTTGCTTGTGCACCTTTTCCTATCACACTTTTCCCTTCCAGTCAACTTTCCATGAATATGCTTTGATACAGCACCCTGCGAACAGCCAGCCCTTTCAGTAATGACCTTCTGTGGCTTACCCTCCTCGTGGAGGGTGTCAATGAGTGTCTTCTGGACAACTGTCAAGTCAGCAGTCTTCCCCATGATTGTGGTTGTGTGTACTGAAGGCTCAGGGAGTTAATTTAGCTGATTACAGCTCTTCTCAGATCAACATTTCTGTAGTATAAATTTTTTATTCTAATATTTTGAGATAATGGATTTTTGATTTCCATAAGCTGTAAGCCATAATCATCAAGATTGAAACAAAAAAGGCTTGAAATGTTTCACTTTATGTGTAATGAATCTAGAATATATGAAGGTGTCACTTTTTGATTTGAATTACGGAAATAAAATAACTTTTTCACAATATTCTAACTTAATATACCTGTACATTAAGTCATTCCAAATAAGAGTGTCAGTTTAATGACTTAAAGATGCAGTCAAATACTTGTGTGTTGTTCTTTTATATGGAGCACAAAGCTGCACATACATGACATAATACACAATTTTCAGGAAACCGTTTTGGCTCGATAGCACCGCTTCTGCTACCCGTGGCCAAAAATCTCAGAATTTTTGTACTTGTAAAGGTGTTGGCAAAAGTCTTTTACCTTCACCATTTAAAACATAAATTATGTTTCACCTTCCTACTGCTAAATACTTTTTTTCTGACAAATTTTCTGACTCTATTCTTTCAGAATAGAGAAACAGACCATTAATTCAAGCTTGGTCATGAGGTTACACAGAGACACAGAGTGAGCATTATTACTACACTGTTTTCTCCATCATTTTCAGTGGAACGCTACGTTTGCCTTGAAACAGCGCAGCCCCTGTGAAGGGTACATTTGATTAATTCAATACAGGCATGAAATTTAATGCAAAAATTGCCTGATACAAACGAAAGCAATACATGTTCACTGTGTTGTTGCACACATACCCAGAAGATCCATAACAATTTGTTCAATGACACTGCAGAAGTGATCAAGGCGTGAGATCAAGCAGGTCAACTTCATAGATGTGTATTCTAGTACATATAATTAAAAGAGGATGGACACCTTTTTTCTAATTTATTACAGTTAGGGACCTGATGATCAAACACTTCACATTTATTTCTACAGACTGGCATGCCATTGGATCTGCATGCTGAGAGACTGACTAGAACCCCATATACAAGTAGGGCCAAAAACTCACCAACTCTGAAAAAGACTCTGCAGGCAACTCTTGTGCCAATCTCAATGAAGGATGAGACATAAGGTATACAGCTTGTCAAAACAGAATTTAATTCAATATCTTTGACAAGCTCCTGTTAAATTCTTATCAAACTCCAGGGGAGTCTCACGGGTCCAGTGACTATCAAGTCAATATATTATTATTGATGCCGAAACGTCCGAATCCCTTTAAAGAGGTCGCTAGGTCTTTGGGTTAAGTTTGGTACAGCACCCGTTTTATTGGAAAAGATGTGTCCCTACGCTTCTCTACTTAAAGCCATTTACGAGTACACACCTCTCTGATGGTCCCAATGGCTGGCATCCCACTGCTGACACCAATGTACCGAATTTTAGGCCAACAGAGAATACATTCCAGTGTGGTATTGATGTGTTGTTTAGTTTAATCAACACCGTAAACTAACATAATATAACATGGTATATTAAACAAAGAGGGTATTCTTCCCACACAAACAGACTGGGCATGACACAGCACAGATGACCTCCAATACAGACTAGCAGTGCATACTGTTTGTGTCAACAAAGGAAACCTGATACATCCCCAAATAACAACGGGAAACCTCTGAGGCCATGCAGGGAGCAACCAATCCCAGGCCAGGCTCCACAGAAAGCTTCAGACTAACACTTGCAGCCCTACTGATGTCAACTACTGATGTGTTCTTCCCAATGTGGTTAGTGTGTGGTCAGTGTGTGCTTTTCAGTGTGTGGCTAGTGTGTGTTCTTCAGTGTGTGTTTAGAGTTTGTTCCTCAGTGTGTGGTCAGCGTTTTCTTCAGTGTGTGGTTAGTGTGTAGTCAGTGTGTGTTTTTATAGTGTGTTCTCCAGTGTGTGGATAATGTGTGTTCTTCAGTGTGTGATTAGTTTGTGCTCCTCGTGTGTGGTTAGGATCTGGTCATTGTGTGTTTTTCAGTGTGTTCCCCAGGGTGTGTTAAATGTGTGTTTTTTAATGTGTGGTTAGTGTTTGTTCCTGAGTGATTGGTCAGTGTGTTGTAGTTAGTGTCTGGTCAGTGAGTGTTTTTCAGTGTGTTACCCAGTGAGTGGTCAGTGTGTGTTCTTCATACTACCTGTGATGAGCCATATTCATCACTACAGGGGCGGGGCTTAGCTTCCTGTCCTATGGGTGCAAACCTTAGCCACGGAGGCCCCCCACCCCCCGCCGCTAAAATCTTACTATTGCTGCCTGATTACCCAACTAAATATAGAGGCAGATAATATTAATATTTAATACAATTCTCCCAAAATATTACAGAGATTTCATGTAACCTGATGAACAGAACAGAAGCTTGTTATTAGGCTACAACAATACGTGCCTCCAGTTACAAAACTTTGCTGCTAGCTGCAACCAGGGTTGCCAAATTTCACTGAGAATATACTGCACAATCACCCGCGAACTCCACAAATAAAAAAACACACAAACGCTTCTTTTTCCTCTACAACCCTATGTGTAAATCGACCCGCCCAAGCCCATTTTTACCTGCACACTCATTAAAAATAGCCCAATTCTGGCAAACACTGGTTAAAACCCCACAGTCACAGATTGGTCAGTCATACAAATGCATTATGGAATCATAAAACAAGATGTTAATCACTTCAATGTGAGGCATTCCTCTCCTTGATAAAAGTAATGGGCGCCCGCATCTAAAGTGTCAGTGAATAATTGGAACTAAATAGTATCTAGCACAAAATCATAATATAATTTTATTCTGTTTGCGATAATTTTTCAACCACAAAACTTCTTGTGTGCCCCTCTGATTGGCTACTATGGGTGCCGTGCACCCATTAAAGCGCCACCTCTGCATCACTACTCACAAAACAGAGTAAATATCAGTCTACTTTAACAGAAAAACTGTACAATCTCTGAATCTACCCTGAATTCTCATACCCAGAGTTAACTGAAAAAAGGTCCATTCATGCCATGGTCAACTCGGTATTCTGTAAAATAATTTAACAGAATAGAAACTGTTCATTTCGTTAAGGCCAGCTATAGTAGAACATACTAAGTACTCACCAGATCGTGATTGGTGGAATTGGAGTCATCCTTTGGAAAGGGGATATAAACAGCTAAGGCCACACAGTTGGCAAAAATAGAGAGTAGTATAAAGATATCAAACGGTCTGGGAAACACAGTTAAGGCATAATGTTCAGAAAGTCAATAACTGATCATAAACAGTGAAAGGACATTGTATTCTTCTATACCATGTATTCCTTTGCAACATGTGTAGAATTGCTTTTTTTCTTTACATCCCAGAGCATAAGAAAATAATTTCAAGGAATTTCTTTCAGAACTGGCCTTTGCCTTCATTGCTATGTGGCAAAAATAGGTTGTAAAACTGTATCTGCATTACCATTCACATAGAAATGTCCTTGTTTTCAAAAGAAAAACAATTTTTTTGTCTATTTAAGTATTTTAGTTTTAGAACTGAGTTTACTTTAAGGTGTAGGCATTGTGGGTTAAGTTTAGGCATAAAGGTTAGGGTTAACATTTGGCTTAGGGGATAGGGAATGAATTTTTGGTTCCCTAATGAATTTTTGGTTCTCACAAAGAAAGAAAAACCAACATGTGCGTATGTGTGTTGAAGGAAAGTATTGGGGTGGGGTGTGTGGTACTGGGTACTCAACTGCTGCCCCTTAAGATTAATTAACGTTTTGAATTAATGTTTTTTTGGCCCCATTCCCATCAAAGCTGCCGATCCCTGCTCTACACCGCTACAAACTGGGTTTATAAGACTCAGACAATGACAAGGTTACAACATCACTGTAGAGTCTTGCAGAATAAATGATTTATGGTTGATTCAGTTGTTCGTCTATTGTAACGGAGGAGGGATGCTAAATATTACAAAATAACTGCTATCATGCCGACTGCCATCAAGCCGATCATGGACTGCATTTGCTTGTTTTCCTGGTTCCTATATGTAAACACAGGCAGGCCTGTATACAGCGTAGGAATTTCATGACGACCATGGCCGTCATTGCCATTCGCTCTGGCCGTGATGCACCGAAAATCATTGTACGCCCTACGGCCACCATGACCTTTGTACCCATGCTACTGTCAAAATCTCACGGTCAGCAGTTTGTTCTTAAGTTCGTTAGTAGTTTGCTACTGAGAACAACCACAAGAACGGACTACCTGCAGGTAAGCAAGCAAGCTAGTTAGTTATCGATAGATAGCTGACTTATTTAGTGCTTACTTGAATCAAACCTCTCTGCTTTGGAAGTGTGTTTATGAGCAACTGGGAGGTGGGAAAGTTCCGACCTCCGAGTGGGATTTATACACCTGAATGCACCTTCCAAACGCACCTTTTGAGAGCTCCGGGAAGTAACGTTAGGTTTGACATCACTCGACATGGCAGCAGTTGTGGTGAAAGATTAAAAAATAAAAATTACTTGCTCCGCACACAAATAAGTCACTGTATTTAGGTCGTACTCATTATCGCAGGTGATTGTGATGTTAAAGGATACTTAGCGGTTTACTTTTGCGTAACTGAGGTAATGTTATCCTTCTGGCTAGCTAGCCTTAACGTTACTTAACTGTCAATACCGTAGCCTATTTGTTGTCATGTGAACGCGCCCAACTAAAACTTCTGAAATTAAACAGATTCCAGAATCTATAAAGAATTTTGAGGGAGGAATAGATGTAATTTCAAGGATTAAATCATGATAATTAAACTTTTTATGTGGAAAAAAAACGTATCAGTTATAGTAAGTTATTATTCAAAATATGATATAAAAAAATGAATAATGTATGTGTTTTTATGCCATGTATGTTTTCTTCTTATCAGCAAGTTGTTTAATTGTAAGCTCCAAATCCTCTTATTTCACTCAATGGCCTTTGTGCCCTGGCACGTGGCCTTTGTGCCCTAAACATTTTTGTGATACCGAAGGCCAAATGACCTTGCCCCTAAAATGACGAAATTCCAAGCCTGCCTGTATATCTCTATTCAGATCCCAGAAAGGATACTTCCACTCCACCAGACTGATACAGGCTCTGCGGATGGGGTTGTTGAGAGTGAGGCAGAACAGCGCCCTGGGCGGCCGGTTGTTGGTGGAGCCGCTCTGCTTCTTGCTCTTGGCATACTGCTGCCTCTTCCTCTGTGAGAGAGAGCCCACCGGGGCGGGCGTGGCCCCAGGGACAGAGGGGCGGGCACTCATGCTCTCAGGGGCGTCGCCCTGGGCGTTACGGACAGCATGGATTGCGGCCTGCCAGGAGATAGTGCCGGTCTGGGGGCGGGTTTCGGGCTGTGGGTGGGAGGGGTTTTCTGACCAGAGGGCCGGCGTGTCACCAGAGAGATGGGCTCTGGTGCTGCTGGCATACTGTGCCCCTGAGGAGACAGAGAATAGGACAGGGAGGGAGAGAATCATGGAGATTGTAAATGGAACGAATCATGGAGATTGTAAAGGGAGCGAATCATGGAGATTGTAAAGGGAGCGAATCATGGAGATTGGAAAGGGAGCGACAGAGAGAGAGTACACAAGGAAGTGGAGGGAGAGAGAGACATGAAAATCAATCCAAACAGTCAGTGAAGATGCCCTCATCTGTGTCAGTGCATTGACTTCCAGACCATCAAACCTGCAGAACATTCCTTGAGCCATCCATCCCTCTGACAAGACACCATACAACACTTTAATAATGAAATATATACTTTTTAAAGTTGCATGTATTTCATGCACATCACAGGATGACTACAAGTGAAGCCAATGTGTCTTTAATTGTAACTTCTACTCAAGCCTCAGAAAACCATCCGCTTAACTACCGGGGGTGTAGCAGGTGTGGGTGATGGGTGGGGGGCCCGTGGTGGGCCCGTGCTGGGTGGGGGCCCGTGATGGGTGTGGGGGCCCATGGGGGTGGGGGGCCCATGGGGGGTAGGGGGCCCATGATGGGTGGGTGGGTGGCCGTCCTTGGTCTCTCTCATAAAATGATTCTGTATTTTACATTGTTTTTCTATTCTGTTATCACAATCAGAAACTAGTAGATCTACAGCTGGATCAGATGCTTATATACAGTTCCATAGTTTTTGTAGCCTGGGGGGGGCTAAGGACGGCCGGGCGTCACCACGTTATGCCAGAGCAAAAAACACTACATTTTATTTGGCAAACATGAGTGTGTGGAGCTGATTAGACCGGAAAGCTGTAATCATCGCAATGGCATCCTTGGAGAAGATAGTGATGTTGTTATTGTTTGATGAGAGGGGGCTAAGCTGACCACGGGGCATTCCCTTGACTACTAATGAAAACAGAGGATACAGGGAAGTCAGCACACTGTAAGGGCTTAGCAGACCATATGGATGTTACATAAAGAGAAAAGAAATGATGTGGAAAGAATAATTTATTTCTGGTAAAACTTAATTGAATACTGTGAAATGGATTACAGAATTCACTGTTACAACAAATAAAGTGGCCTAATTGATCCAACATCTGTTTCAGGCGCATGGGTACAACTCCAAAAACCGAGTCAGACCAAAATGAATACTTTCAGTCAAAATCATTTAACTTATTCTAATAACTATACCACACTTTATATAATCATTACAAACTTCAATTCAATCAATCCTCAAGTTAACCTACCTTTTCTGAACGACTAGCTAGAGCAGATCATTCAAATATAGTACCAAGACATTACTGAAGTCCACCGCCAGAAATAAAATAATGTAGACAAGAAAAATAAAGACGCTCTCAGCACAAATAGAAAGCACGGGACAACAGGTCACACAAGACGCACAGCAAGACAAAAAACTAGAAAAGCGCACCAGCGTCTTCACGACAGCGCGCAGCGCTCCCCAGTCAAAAGCATTATAGGGATTTACCTTCCGGCTGTTCCTCTGCTTCTTGCATCCTCTTATCCACATTGAAAATTCGTTTTAGATCCAACAGTCAATAAAATATCGAAAATCTGGACAATAAATGGTAAACTAAAGTATACAACTAGGCATACATTTAATAAAGTCTAAGCTGTTGAGCGCGAGCAAGTAGCCTACCACAAACATATTTGCATTAAAACATCTGGGCATTGCACATAATGAACCGTAGATGGTCGCCTACATCCTCTCCTGGATCAGTGTACAAGTCCATTGCATTTTTTGGTTAGCTTACTGACAGTTGACCATCCTCTCAAGAACGACGCAAATTACATGTTTGATGATGTGTCCTTTGTGCGCAGCGACACTGTTCACTCTCGCGGGCATCCCACGCTAAATCCGTTTTGAGATAGAGTCTACTGTAAAATAGCCACCCACTGTAGTCTACCAGGGAGGGGTGCTGGAAAGTCGGCTGCTGTGTTGGGCCAACGTTAATCAATTAAAATTACATAGCCGACATGCCTTACAGCTTAAGCTAGACATAGGCTATCCAATAACGTATGGCGGTTATTACAAAACTAGTATAATAATGTTTACACTACGAAGGTCTAATATCTACTTTAAAAATTTGTAGGTTGAAGGTTAATCAATTGCATTGCTTAATAGCTTACAGGACGAGGAGGACTATACTTTTACTATGAGCTTCATGGATTGTCTTTATATAACTCAAAAAAGTGACACATTTCTCACATTTTGGTTGCTTGGAAATAATGAATATAAAAATAATGAATATTTCAGATAACGAACTGCATATGCACACCTTGGAGATTCAACCAATTTATTTCACCAATCTTCAATGTACTTCAAACACTAAGTGTTTAAAAGGCCATTACATTGTAAAACGTCAGATCAATAGTTGTTATTCTAAAAATGCAAACAAATTAGTATTATGTAGTGCCTATAAAATTTCCCCTCCATAGAACTGGGGGTGCCATACATGTCTGTTAGGCTTTAATGTAGGGTTTGACCGCAACAAAAGGAACTACATACTAGCTAGTCTTTAGTTGCAGGGAGTTACATAGGTTTACAGAAATGTTCACTACTTTCTTGATAGTGAGGAACAAATTCAATCCCCTGGATGCTAGGTAGTTATTAATCTAAATAATACACAGGCCTTGGCTGACGAACTGTGAGTTTTGCTAAGCCCTAACAAGTTTTGATGTAATTCACCTTTTTTTACCAAAGGATGTTTTGGTAATATCAAGTTTCGTTAGTTGTAGTCAAGGGTAGAGGCTTCATTCAACCTCCTGAAAAAACATCAGACTCATACATACGTTGAACTATAGCATTTATGTTTTTTTTGTTTTACATTTTCCATGATTTTATCAAGTTGTTGCTCCCAATTTTGTGATGTCCAATTCATGAATATGGCCTTGCCTTATCTCAGCAACTCCTCAGCACTCACTCCTCAGCACTCACTCCTCAGCAGCAGCTTACTACACTGCTTGCTCAACCGGAAGCATTTGCTTGTACAAACGTGTCTGAAGGACAGTGCATACTCAGGCCAAAAATCACAGTTTAGCTTGCAGGCCCTGACCAATTCAAAGTTGCTACCACAGGACAAGACAATGCAATCCTGTCTGACAACATTCCCATCCACCAAAGTGCTAAGCCAATTGGCACCATCCTATGTGGGACTTCCGAGCACTGTTGATTTGCTGCAACCAGGATTTGAACTATTGATTGCTGTCAAGAACGTGGTCAAGAGTGTTGGACAAGGGCATAAAAGGTTGCTGTTTAAATTTGTGAGCAGCCAAGGTATAAATCATAATCTTACATTGTGGCCACTTAATTGCCCCTTTAAATTGCTGTGGATCACTTTTGGGGGTTTCAATACATGTAAAAGAGGAGTGAGAAATATATATATTTAGAAGCTTTAGTGAAAGGAATCATCACAAAGAGATGGTACTGCACTAAACCGATCTAAAAATCCCCAAACCGTGTACACTAGTGCTTCCAGTGCCCTTGCAAGGTGCTACACAACACCTTATTAAGAGGTGCTAAACCACCATGTCATGTTTCAAAACGCCTCCTTATACGTAACGTGTCCAATGTTCCAGTTAAAATAAGGTATTGTCTCATTTAAATAGTTGGCAGCACAAGTGATGCTAGGTTTTTTGTCGCAACAGTTTTGACAGTTTGGTCTGTCGGCTGTTTTCTTCAGTGTAGCTAATACGTGAGGTCGTTAGCCAGGTAAATTGTACAAATCGTCATGACTTACCCCGTTGTCTTCGAACCCCGACAGTAAACGCCATATCATCTCCCTCTTCGTTGGGGCCACATGACACTGTTCAGTGCCCACATTCTGCAACGAATTGAAAGGAAATGAACCCTCGTTGTGTAGGAAGGTTACTGGTCATTGGATTAGCCTAGGTCTACCTGACTGTAGCCGGATAACTTTTTTACAGCGATAATCCCTCAATTACAATCCCTCATGCTTTTCACTGAACTGAAATAATAGCCTAGGCTACATGTTGTGTGCCTACCAGGCCGACGGCTACTTCAGCAAATCACTAATGAGTTTCAATATCCATTTTTATCTTTTGCCCACGGTTTTATGACTGACTTGGATGCATTTATCAGTCATTAGACTACTAAGAAAGGTCGGCCTATTTTCAGAACTGGAAGCCATTGGCTATACATCTTTTACTATGAAACCTTGCAGTGAGGTACTTCAAAACAACTTTGAAGAAAAAACTTTCCCTATGCTAGAGGATTTAGTCTATTTTAAAGGTGTTAACACGTGGATTACGGTTGCCAATCAAATTATGTTGCAGCAGTGTCACCTTGTGGTAAATCATGCGATGTTGCATACCCCTTAAAGGAAAATAGAACAGATAACCCAGAAGAAAATACAGTGGATGTCAGAGGTCTACACACACCCTAATTATTATAATCAATAACATTTAAAAGAAAAATTATGATCAAATTCCAAAAAAATAATGATCAAATTACATTATTATAGTGTATTATGTCAGTGCCTTTGTTTGCATGTATGTTTTCTCCTCTCCCTGAATGCCATCTCCTGTGCCCCAGCTATTCTCTCAAACTGAGTAAGTAGCACTCTCTCTTTGTTTTTGTTGCGCTGGCGAGGGTGTGCCTTTACAGAATTTTTATCAGCCGGCTATGGTGCTAGCTGGTGTAGGCTGGGTTGGTTTGTCGTGGCCAGGTTTGGCCGGTTTATAGGCTACCAGTAATCTCGTTGCTATGTATCTGCCCACTTGCTTCTCCTGTCTTCACTCAGCCCTGGATTACTATGGTTTTCTCCTGCAGTCTTTACTTTTAACAAATACTAGTTATTCTCCCTTCACTCTGGAAACCATTAATAACAACTATCACTGTGAAGACAAGATGCCCTCACCCAGTGAGCGGGCATGCATAGTTACCATCCGGGCTGTCGTTGCAAATGGCCTCTCAACGCTAACACTAGTAACAACATAATATCTCTCTGGTCATACTCCCGCCCCGATCCATATCCATAATCTCGGCCTGTCAATCTCAGCTGCCTTCAACCCCTCCAATCTTCCACTATCCTTAACCTCTGTTCACCATGTCATTCTACCAACCTTGCTCTCTTAAATACCTATTCTATGAACAACAAATCTCTCCTGCTTCATGAACTCATATTGGACAATCACTTGGACTTCCTTTAGATTCCTAACAGAAACCTGGCAATAACCAGATGATTTTCTCTCTGAATCTAGCCATTCCCCCAGGTTATATCTCTCTGATTCTAGCTACTCCCCCTGGTTATATCTCTCTGACTCTAGCCACTCCCCCTGTTTATATCTACCTGATTCTAGCCACTCCCCCTGGTTGTATCTCTCTGAATCTAGCCACTCCCGCCTTCCAGGTCAGAAGCATGACCAGATGGACAAGGACAGGGACACCACGGGGCAGGGGGGGGGTCAGCAGAGTGGCAGCTGAAATCGTCAGGTATCGTCTTGATCTGCAACACAACCAAGAGGACTTTGGACAGGGACAGCAACGAGTCTTTCAAGCCTGGTACTCCGCAGGTGTGGGCCAAGACCTGAGGTCCTCCTAAGTTTAAAACGGCAGGAGACAGGGAAAATTTAGAAAATGCATTCCTTAGATCTACAAGGATTTATAGAGAAGGAGAACTGACCCTACTCCCCCAGCACAATATTATAGCAGCGTAAGACCTTGGGGCTGAGACGGGGGTCCAGTGACACTGTGGCCCTATCCGGGGGAGGCCCCGGACAGGGCCCAACAGGCAGGAAATCAATCCACCCACATTGCCAAGCATCAACCAAAGCGACACCCACCAACTGCAACCACCCTGAATGAGGGCAGAGTATTGCCAGCAGAGAACAGCCCAATTGCACAAGTGCGCAACAGAGAGACAACAACAAGCCAATGACTCCGCCCCCGAATGGCATTTCTGGGGGGCATCCCAGTGGCGATGAGAGCCCACCTGAAAGGACAGCAAGGGTAGACAGTATCAAGCCTTTCTGGTCACCTTCACGCCCCTGGGCCAGACTACACTTAATATTAGACCATGCTGTAGAGATGAGTCTTTAGTAGACACTTGAAAGTTTGCACTGAGTTTGCATTTCTAACCTTAATTGGCAAATTATTCCACAGTAGTGGAGCTCTTGAGATAAGGCCCTGCCACCGGCTGTTTGTTTAGAAATTCTAGGTACAATTAAAAGGCCTGCATCTTGTGATCTAAGGTTACGTGAAGGTATGTATGGCTGCATCATTTCAGCAAGGTAAGTAGGAGCAAGTCCATGTACTGATTAATAGGTTAACAATAAAACCTTAAAATCAGCCCTAACCCTAACAGGCAGCCGGTGTAAAGAGGCTAGTACTGGAGTAATGTGTTCAAATTTTTTTGTTCTAGTTAGGATTCCAGCAGGCGTGTACAGCACTAATTGAAGTTTATTTATTGATTTATCAGGGTAACTGGAAAGAAGAATATTGCAGTAATCTAATCTAGAAGTAACAAAAGTATAGATTAGTTTTTCTGCATCAGTTTTTGATAGAAAGTTTCTGATTTTTTGCAATGTTTCGAAGATGAAAATAAGCAACTCTTAAGGTATATTTTATATGTTCATCAAAGTAGACGTCAGGGTCAATGGTAACGCTGAGGTTTCTTATAGTTTTTTGGATACGACCATGCAGCCGTCGAGGTTCACAGTGAGATCTGCCAACAAAGCTCTTTGTTTCCTGGGTCCTAAAACAAGCATTTCTATTTTTCTTGAGTTTAAAAGCAAGAAGTTCTCTGTCATCCACTTCCTAATATCTGAAATGCATGCTTCCAAAGTTAATTTTGGGGCTTCTCCATGCTTCATCGAAATATATAACTCTGTGTCATCAGCATAACAGTGAAAATTGACATTGTGTTTCCGGATTACATCACCCAGAGGCAGCATATATAGTGAGAACAATAATAGGCCCAGGACCAAGCCTTGAGGAACACCAAAACATACCTTTGATTTGTCAGAGGATATGCCATCCATACATACAAACTGATATCTTTCAGATAAATAAGATTTAAACCAGGCTAGAACATGTCCACGTAGCCCAATATGGGTTTCCAGTCTCTCTAAGAGAGGGGAGTGATCAATTGTGTCAAAAGCAGCATTAAGATCAAGAAGCAACAGGACGGATGTGGAACCTTTGTTTGAGGCCATCATATTGGCCTATAATTGTATAATATGTCTGGATCCAGATTTTTTTAGAAGAGGCTTAATTTCCACTATTTTTAGTGAGTTTGGTACACATCCGGAGGAAAGGGAGCAATTTATTATGTTCAACATCGGCTGACCTAGCACCGAAAATAGCTCCTTAAGTAATTTTGTTGGAATCAGGTCTAGTTGACAGTTTGTGGGTTCAGAACTCATTACAAATTTAGTGAATGTGTCGAGCGATACAGGATCAAAAAATTAATGTGTCCCCATTGACACCAGGTCAGGGAGGTTCAGGATATTCTCAGGACAACTGAGATTTTGAGGACTATAACTATTTAAGGAGTCAGATATTTGTTTTCTAATGGTGATGATCTTTTCATCAAAGTTCATGTATTCATTACAGCTGAAGTGAAGACCCACTTAACTTGTTGAGCATTGCTTTTTTATTAACTTTGCAACTGTATCAAAGAGAAATTTTGGATTGTTTTTGTTCACCTCAATTAGGTTGGAGAAATAAGCTGATCGAGCAGATGTGAGTGCCTTTTGGTATTGTAGTGTACTGTCTATCCAGGCTAGTCTGAATACTTCCAACTTGGTGGAGCGCCACTTTCGCTCCAGTTTTCTGGAGGCTTGCTTGAGTGCTCTAGTATTGTCTGTGTACCAGGGAACAAGTTTCTTGTTGCGTATTTCTTTTTTTTTTAGTGGTGCAACCGTATCTAAAGTATTTCGCAGTGGTGAGTTTAGATCCTCGATTAGATCATTTGCGGATTTATTTTCTCTGTCATTGATGAGCGAGCTTGGAAGAATATCAAGAAATCTATTTGTAGTCCGAAAATGTATAGTACGGCTTTTGAAACTCATTGTTTGCGGAGCAAGTTGATTTCTTGTTTTAACGGTAAATGTAATAAGACAGTGATCCGATATTCCAGGATTTTGGGGGGAAATTATTAGATCTACAATATCTATTTCTCGTGACAGGACTAAATCTAAGGTATGGTTGTGGCAGTGCGTTGGACCTGAGACATGTTGGATAAAACCCATTGAGTCAATTATGGCTTCAAAGACTTTTTGAAGAACAAAACTCTCTTCCCTCATTCCTCTCATTTGAATACATCGCTTATAAATCATCCCGTTCCCTCACCACTATTCTACTCTACCGACCTCCTACAACTAAAGAATAATTCCTCTCTGAGCTTGCTGAACTACTCACCATTGCATCATCACTTTCCCCCCACCTTCTGCTGCTCGGTGATATGAATATCCACGTTGACCCTCCAAGGTCCAAACCTACCTTTGATTTCACTGCAGTCCTGGACTGCTTTAATATCACCCAACATGTTAATTTCCCCACCCATATCAAGGGCCACATTCTTGGCCTTGTCTGCTCTGTTAGCCTCAACATCACCCACATCTCCCCTTCACTGTTCCCGCTGTCTGACCACAAGATCCTGAATTTCTCCTTTTTTTTTCTTCAAATATACCTCACAATACTAAGAAACAACTCATCTCTTTTCGCAATATAAAAACTGTCGATCCCCTGAAACTCACTGATGCAATCTGCTCTGCCCTTCCCCTGAACCATGCCTCCAATACGCCTGAAGATCTAGGTACTCAGTTCAACACTCCTCTGTCTGTCTCCCTCAACAACATGGCCCCACTCCAAACAAAAAATGTTTCCTTCACATCCTCATCACCAAGGTTTACATCTGAGCTCCGGGCCATGAAGCAGGTGGGCTGCCGTCTTGAACGTCGGACTAGAACTGGTTTAACTGTCCATGCTGAAGCCTATAAGCTTCACCTCTCGATTTATAGAGATGCCCTCCATCTTGCCAGGACCTCTTTCATCTCCAATACCATCAAAACCTCCAACACAAACTCCCGGACTCTATGTTCCACAAACTTCTCCTACCCCACAGTGAGAACTCCACATCATATTGTATGGTCAAAAACAACTACCTGCTCCCTGGATCCCCTTCCTGCGACCCTCATCAAGGCTTGCCTTCCTGCTCTCTGTTCATACATCACTCAAATAGTGAATCCCTCTCCCATGGCACTGTCTCCTCAAACTACAGAACTGCTGTAGTCACACCCATCTTAAAGAAACCTGGTCTGGACCCCACCAATTTTCATATTTTCCACCCCAACTTCAACCTCCCCTTCCTGGCTAAAACCCTCGAAAGGACTGTTGCCTCCCAACTGCAATGTCACCTCCTCAATAACAGTTTATTTGAGCCTCTTCAGTCTGGATTCCGACCACTCCACAGTACTGAAACTGCCCTCCTCAAGGTTGTCAACAACCTCCTCATCTCTGCTGATGTTGGTGCCCTCAACATCCTTATTCTCCTCGACCTTTGTGCTGCGTTTGACACATTTAGTCATCAGATCCTCCTCTCCAGGCTCGAGGCTCTGGGTATTGAGGGAACCACACTTTCCTGGCTACACTCATGCCTCACCAACCGTACCCACTACATCTCCCTCAATTGCCATAGCACCAAATCTCTCACCAACCCACCTTTGGTCCACATCGAATCCTGCCTGTCAACAATAAAAACATGGATGCAGCAAAACTTCCTCAAGCTCAACAGCAATAAAACTGAACTACTACTCATAGGCTTGAAATCCACGCTCTCCAAACTGGCACCTTCACTCTCACCATTGACGACACCGTTGTCTCTCCTTCTCCTCATGCATGCAATTTAGGCATCATCCTGGACTCCTCCCTCAGCTTTGAACAACACATAAAATAGACGGTCAAATCCTCATTCTTTCACCTCCCCAATATTGCCAAGCTAAAGTCTTCCCTGTCCTGTACCGCCGCTGAAACCTTCTCCCGCCTAGACTACTGCAACTCTCTTCTTTCTGGCATCAACTCTTCATCTCTCCATAAGTTACAAATGTTCAAAACTCAGCAGCCAGACTTCTCACCCACACCAAGTTCTGGCAGCACATCACCCCTATCCTCCGGGAACTCCACTGGCTTCCCATCCCTCAGCACATTGCTTATAAAATTATTCAGCTCACCTATAAAGCCCTCCATCAGCTTGCTCCACCCTACCTCTCTGATCTTATTCCCCAATACCAACCCTCTCGGTCACTCCGCTCTGCTACAGCTGGTCACCTCATCATCCCCCGGTCCAAGCTGTGGAGCATTGGAGACAGAGATTTCTCTAGGGCTGCTCCAAGGTTTTGGAACTCACTTCCACATTCCATCCGTGACTCTGAATCTGTTACCATCTTCATCCACTGCCTCAAGCCTCATCTGTTCAAACAAGCCTACCCCTAGCCCCTGCCCATTCCCTTCATCCAGTGTCATGTCTGAGTCCTTTTCTTTACATTTGTCTGTGCAATGTCCAATCGCTGTTGTTTGTTTTGTACCTGATATAAAGTGTATTTGGGTCCCAGAAAAGTGCTATATAGGTTTAATGTATTATTATAATTATTAGAACATTATTTTAAGTGATTCTGTCCAGCGCTAAAATGTTTCTTGTTTGCAGAGATAGCCATGGTCCTCAAGGGGCTAACACATTATCTACTGGATCTCAATGTTTATAATACAGATAAGCAGAGAAAAATAATAAAATATAATATATATAAAAATAAATAATAACTAAGAGACTACTAGCAACCGTAAAGGAGCTGGAGGAATTTCTCTCAGGAATGGGGCACTATTGACATATTGTGCAGTTCCTCCTGAAGTCTGAGCCGTGGGGTAGGGTGGCAAGACGTAAGCCATTTCTCACAAAAAAGGCCTTGATAAATCTTGAAATAAGACAAATAAGAGAAAATCAAATCTACAAAAAAGGTCAAATGTGTTATGGTCTGATGAGACCAACGTAAAAAGACATCTTCGGCAAAAAGCCAACACGGCTCATCACACAAGGAACACTACTTATTATCTTGCGTGTTAGCAGCATCATCATCCTATGGTGTTCTCTTCAGGTCAGATAGGTGCTCTGGTCAGGATATCAGTTTATTTTAACACAAATCCTGCTGCCCTCAGCCAGAAGTTTGACATTGAAGATACATTTCCACTTTCACATTGACAAGGATCCAAGGCAAACAGCCAAATCAACTAAAGAATGGCTTGAGAAAAGGAAACTCAGTTTCCTGGAATGGCCCCAGTCCAAGCCTGTTTCTGACTCTAATAGAAAATCTGCGGACTGAACTAAAAGGGCTGTTCACAGGAGATCCCCTCACAATTTGACTGAGTTTGACCTAATGTGCTACAAAGAGTGGGCTAAAATAGCAAAATCCAGATAATAGGTTGATACATATCAAAATAGACATAATGCTGAAATCCAAGCAACAGGTGTATCCGCAAAGTAGTTGTGGGTGTGCACATTTATGTAACCATGGTATCAATTTATGTTTTTTTAGAATATGTATTCATTTGTTTTTCACTTGTTGTTTACAATATCTTATTAAAAGTGAAAGAAGGCCTGACGTGATTTGTCTTGATTTCAGCCTTTACATAAACAAAGACTGTATTTTTGATATCGTCAGTAAATAAATTAAGGTTCGAACAACAGCGTTTCCTAGGTTTTCCTATTTTTGCTTTTAATACCAGACTGATGTTATAAAGGACTACGGGTTCAATGACTCATTCAGGTAAGTGCAGAACAAAAATTGGGGCGGAACTATAAGGCACTCATTCACTGGGACCATGGTTCAGAGGACAGTGGAAATTGAGTGTCCATTGAAATTCTTCCGTGTAAGCATTGTTGTATTCAAGATGGAGACGGCCAGTAAAATGAGTTTAGCAGCTCTACAACAACAAGATCCATATATCAACAAACTTCTCGATGTTACCGGACAGGTAGCACTGTACACATTTAATTCAAAAGCAAATGAATGGGTAGGTTTGCCTAATAAATCATTATTTCCCGTGTTTACTGTAAAGGTAGCTAGATAGCTAACAACTACGTAAATAGTCACCGTAAATTTGCGTTAGTTGTATCAGTGACCATAAACATTATGCTTGTCAGACGTTAATAAGGAAATGTAGGGTTTGCTTTATTGGTGGTTACGTCGAGCCAACACGCGTGTCTCCGGGTTCTGTATCAAATAATGAACGGTTTCTTGTTTGCAGACAACTTAATCTAGTTAATAGTTTTCTATGTATTTGGCTGGTGATGGCCATTCGAGGCTTCGTTAGCGTTATTTTAGCAGCAGGATATTATGCTGGCAGCACTCAGATTTTCACAATAAAAGCCATCATTGAAATGTATAAGGCAATATAGTTAACAATCTAGTCTGTAAAAAAAACAGATAAGAATAACACTGGAACCTAAAATGTACAGACTAGGTTGTTAACTATTTTGCCTTATATATTTCAGTGATGGCTTTTATTTTGAAAAAGAAAATTTGAGTTAGCGCTGCTAGCATAATATCCTGCTGCTAGAAGAACGGCAATGAAGCCTCGAAAGGCCATCACAATAGTTGACTATGTAGGTTGCTAACGTTAGCTACTTCAGTCTAACTTACTAATTACAAGCTGTGTTTTGCGCCAACGCTGTCGCTAGCGAGTCAGCCATAAGGGCCCGTTCAACGGGACACAGCGGTATACAACAACGTTTTGCAGTTGTGCTATTCAAAGTTTCATTTCGTTGCAAAACATTTTGCAACTGAACCTAGAAGACTGTCGAAAACCCATGTGGAGTAAACCAGTCCTTCAGTGGCGTATTCATTTATGCCAAAAACATGTTTTACATGCCGAACTTTTGCTGAAAAGACGTGACAGACCTTAATTTGTCAATACCACATCGGTTTGTTTGGCAGGAGGATTACATTTCTGTTCAAGTAACACACGTACCAAAACGTTTAATACATCGAATACGCCCCAGACCAAATAAATACTTTTTGTGTTTATTTTTTTTATGAATGATCAAATATATGTTCCCCTGGTTTGAGTTGTAATTTTTTTGCAACATTTCCATTTCAGGAAAAGACCGAAATTGAAGGCACTTTATTTGTTTATGCCAGGTAATTGATTTTTGTTGTTGTTATTGTTATGTAAGTAACCACTTCAGTTGCAAAGATGCTTAACCTTCAACTCTGGCATAAAAGTGTAGTCTAGACCTACTTGATCAAATACATTTTATGATTTTGTTTGGCTTTTTCAAGCACTTAGAGACTCGTTCTGAAATTAAGTGCTATAAAAGTTGAATTTATTATTTATGGTCCATATGGAAATGCCTCACAATAAACAAGTTCTCTTACCTCCACACATTCGTCAAACTATCTTCAACTTCATCAGTTGCCTTGCTTTTCTTTTTTTTTGAGACATTAAGCTTAATGGTCTTTCTCCATTGCTCTCAAATAACATCCACAGGTCTGCTTCCCCTCATCATGGTTTCACCATCATGAATCGGCTGAGCACAGAAAACCTTGTGGAGCCCATCAACAAAGACCTAGAGTTCCAGCTCCAAGACCCCTTCCTGTTGTACCGAAATGCTAACTGTGAGTAGGCTATTTCTTTATAGGCCATTTGTCACCCCACTGTCTGCTTTGCAAGGACTTAGATGTAGTCTGCTCTACTGGGACATTATATAGACTGAATTGTCTACACGAAAGATGACAATTCCTTTTTAGATTTACCATTGAATGCCATGTATGGAATCCTCCCCCAGATGAATAAGGAATACTGTCAATGTTTTATAATCACATTTTGGGGGTGAATAAAGTTGCATAGCGCTGCTTGCACACGGTCATTAAAGTTCTGTAAAACTATCTGGGAATAAAAGAACTTTAAAGCCTCCAGACACTTCAATGACAAACTTTTGACGTTATTGGAATCCCTTCATAAAATACTATTTCACCTTCCTATGTAGTCCTATAAAAAAAGTAATCAAACATTCTGCACTGTCTATATAGCAGACATGTCATCACATCCTTGCCCTTCCATTAAGACTCCTCTATGGATATACAGTGCATGTCCACCAACTTCTCTAATGGACATTGACCAAATGCTAAACACAGTACTGAAAGGAAGTTTGACTCTATACTGACTCAGAAACTTTGCGTCTTGTCATTCATTTGTGTCAATAAGGCCCAGAGCACGTCAGACTCGCTACCAGTGAAGGATAAATTGCACCTTGTTCCAACAAAAGATTGAACAAATAATTGAGTTGTTCACAAGTCTTTTTAACTTAAGCAAAGACTCTGTGTGTAGGTTTTATAAAGCTGTGTCTATCATATCATTCAATAATCAATACATGGGATTAATTACAGCAAACCGCGTCCAATTATCAGTCCTAATCATGATTTTTTCTTTTCAAATATTGCCTGCATATTGATCTTTTTTTTTCTGCACACATTAGACAAAGTCGTTGGTTGATGTGCAGAGTTGGAGGACAGTGTATGAATCCTGACAGTGATATCGTAGAACTCGCCAGCCATTCAAAAGAACAAAACCGTCGTTACAATTAAAAATAACATTGAGTGAGTCACTCAGTTGTTCTTTAGACTTTTCAACTAAAGCAAAAGCTTGGTTTATATTTTGCTCTATTTTTCTCTACCAACGTAAAACACAAAGCCTTTTTTCGTCTGGAGGGGAGGGCTTCATATGAAACCAGCGATTATTTTGTAGAAATCCGCAGCCTGCCATTCGACTGAACTATATTGTTGAACGAGTTACTAAGAAAGGACTCCTTACACCCAAGCAGTGTTGGGGAACATTACTTTTAAAAATAGCTAATTACAGTTAGTAGTTATTGTACTTAGTAGTTACATTACTTAGTTACTTGCTGTCGAAAGTAAGGCTTTAATTTACTTAGTTACTTTAAGATAATTCCTTCTTTAAGATAAGATTCTATATTCGCCTGTTGGTCACTTATGCCCTGAAGGTACACATTTTCTGGGTTATTCTATAATTCCATAGTCAGGTATTGCATAGTCAGTGTCACTCACCAGGATATATAACATTATCAATCATTATACAGCCAGAGTGACCAATCCTATTATCTCAAGTAATCATATACCATAATGAGAAACAATATTTGCGTTTAGTTCTTCAAACAGGAATCACTTAATTCAATCAATTATTTTGTATTGCAAGTGGCTCCACATTTTCAGGCCTAGCTTATTCAACAGGCTATATGTACAGACTTCAAAACTAGATAAATCCATTGTAGTGAACAGTGAAGACCAAAAAAATAGCTGTAGCCTTGTACACTGACAATCATGCCTTCTCAAAAAAGAAAACGTTAGGCGCATTGCAATTTGAAATCTCTTTGCAATAATGTGCATAATCCATTAATGTTTCATGATTTTATTCAGAGGTGAATAATTACTAAGTTTGATTTGAAATGATTCAGAATAATCATGTTTAGAAACAGAATATTTGTTGAGATGTTCATTTGCGGTCAACTTTGGTTGTCCAACAGAGGATAATTTGGCATCGAACTTTGGTCATCCAACAGGCAAGAGATTCCAGTAAAACATCACAGCAACCCCGGTAATAGGCGAGGGTAATAATGACAGTCGAAATAGGAAACTGCTTCCCAAGCCTGAATCGTGCAGGTCAGCCTTCTGCTGCGTTGGTTGCTCTAGTAGAAAAACGTTAAAAAAAAACAAAACAAAAAAAACTAGATTACTTAAATGAAATAATTAAGTTACTTGCTTTGTAAATTGTAACTCGTTACCCCCAACACTGCTCTTGAGTCAGTAAAAAGAGATGTTCAAAAAGAACGAAACCCACCAGCTTTCCACTTACACTTGCCTCTGAACGCGCTCAGCAGACTTCCTTCCAGGTTGTTCTGGAAGACCACCTTCCCCTTGTGCCGCAGCTCAGCCTGATGTGGTGCTGTGAGCAGGAACATCTCCTCTGAAGTGTCTCCTCCACCCATGGCCTCATGTTAACAGGGCTCAACCCTACGAGGAAGCTCAATCTGAGGGGGAAATCATGTCTCAGGCCCCAGGTCCTCTGTGGTCTGGAGCTGCCTGGATGATACCTCACAGATGAGAGGGAATGTGTCCGACAGTCCGCTCTAATCAGATGTTCTGAAGGCATCGGATCCAGTCACCCAGAGGGGAAGCAGTTGTATCTGACTGCAACCTTGTGACTCCTCCCCAGTAGTCAAGTGCCTGCTGGCCCCTGGGAAGGGGATGTAAGAATATAGTGTGTGTGTGTGTGTGTGTGTGTGTGTGTG
>JACXGI010000541.1:0-23087 GCA_016801175.1 Esox masquinongy
AACATTTCCAAAACACTTTCCTGTTTTAGCTGATGGTTTAAAAACAGCTAATAGGTATCCTCAACAAAAATACTTAACAGAGAAGCTCAGAATTAACACTAAGTCCTCTTTTGTCCATGAATGTTTCAGTGTCTTCAAAATCATTAAACAAAAACATGAATGGGGAGAGAGCTTCTTGTTCTTCCTCTCGAGTTGAGGCCTATCTGTGCATCTGCACACAACCCTCTATTTCCTCATCATTCAGGGGGGAGGACTTGTACCCAGCCCCAGAAAAGGCCCATGTTGGCATTTACCCAGGCAACAGCATCCCCCAAATCAACAACGCATCTTGGCAACTGAAATGAAAGATCACGACATTCACATGGAAGATGGCCATGCCAAAATTATTTTGTTTACATCTCTAAATAATGACAACATAGTGTATAGCTACACAATAAATGGCTTTTGCCTGTTTGCATATAGTGACAGATGGATCAGTGTCATCATGCAACTTTAGCTAGTTATAACGTACCCTAATTGACTAGAACTGGCTAACAAGTAGCTTACCTCGTCGTGTAGCTATCTATCTATAAACATAGTTATAAAGGTTGTCATATTTTCGGCGTTCTGTAACTAGCAAGCTATTCAAATCTCAGATTCAAAGAATTTAGTAGATAAGCAATCTTAGTGAACACATTACCTATCCCTAAATATATAGCCAGAGGCTGTCATATGGAAGCACTTATCGAAATTTTCGTCATTAACCCTGTAATTCTTCCTTCATAAACGCATGCACTTAAAATTGTATTTTATTTGCTTTGGTACTTTTTCACAAGTAACTGGTAATGTTTCAAAACACTTAGTACAAAACTCCAAACTGATCACACTTGTAACACAGCTAGTCATTCTTTCAAAACCTGATCTCATGTTTTCATTACAGTTATACATATTTTCTTTCCATAAAATCATTGTTTCAAAACACAAGATTATTGTAACATTTAATGAGAACATTAATTGTAATCACCAAAACACAATAGTATGATCTTTCCATTTAATATCTCAGAACTGATTTTTTCCCACTCCTCTTCTCCAAGTCATTAAGGTTTCGAGGCTGACGTTTGGCAACTCGAACCTTCAGCTCCCTCCACAGATTTTCTATGGGATTTAGGTCTGGAGACTAGCTAGGCCACTCCAGAACCTTAATGCGCTTCTTCTTGAGCCTTCCTTTGTTGCCTGGGCCGTGTGTTTTGGGTCATTGTCGTGCTGGAATACCCATCCACGACCCATTTTTAATGCCCTGGCTGAGGGAAGGAGGTTCTCACCCAAGATTTGACGGTACATGGCCCCGTCCATCGTCCCTTTGATGCGGTGAAGTTGTCCTGCCCCCTTAGCAGAAAAACACCCCCAAAGCATAATGTTTCCACCTCCATGTTTGACGGTGGGGATGATGTTCTTGGGGTCATAGGCAGCATTCCTCCTCCTCCAAACACGGCGAGTTGAGTTGATGCCAAAGAGCTCGATTTTGGTCTCATCTGACCACAACACTTCACCCAGTTCTCCTCTGAATCATTCAGATGTCCAATGGCAAACTTCAGATGGGCCTGTACATGTGCTTTCTTGAGCAGGGGGACCTTGCGGGCGCTGCAGGGTTTCAGTCCTTCACGGCGTAGTGTGTTACCAATTGTTTTCTTGGTGACTATGCTCCCAGCTGCCTTGAGATCATACCAATTGTTTTCTTGGTGACTATGGTCCCAGCTGCCTTGAGATCAATGACAAGATCTTCCCGTGTAGTTCTGGGCTGAATCCTCACCGTTCTCCTGATCATTGCAACTCCACAAGGTGAGATCTTGCATTGAGCCCCAGACCGAGGGAGATTGACAGTTCTTTTGTTTTCCTTCCATTTGCGAATAATCACACCAACTGTTGTCACCTTCTCACCAAGCTGCTTGGTGATGGTCTTGTAGCCCATTCCAGCCTTGTGTAGGTCTACAATCTTGTCCCTGACATCCTTGGACAGCTCTTTGGTCTTGGCCATGGTGGAGAGTTTGGAATCTGATTGATTGATTGCTTCTGTTGACAGGTGTCTTTTATACAGGTAACAAGCTGAGATTAGGAGCACTCCCTATAAGAGTGTGCTCATAATCTCAGATCGTTACCTGTATAAAAGACACCTAGGAGCCAGAAATCTTTCTGATTGAGAGGGGATCAAATACTTATTTCACTCATTAAAAATGCAAATCAATTTATAACATTTTTGACATGGGTTTTTCTGGATTTTTTTGTTGTTATTCTGTCGCTCACTGTTCAAATAAACCTACCATTAAAATTATAGACTGATCATTTCTTTGTCAGTGGGCAAACGTAAAAAATCAGCAGGGGATCAAATACTTTTTTACCTCACTGTACACATTTCAAATCACCCTTGGTTCTGAATGAATGTTACTGTACTGTAATACAGTGTACACAGTCATCACAATAGATATTACACTTACATTATCCAACCAAACTTACAAAAGCATTAATAAAAACATTTATACAACAAGTAAAATATGATCAAAGAACACATCAAGTCACTTATGCAGGAAAAATATTTAACAGTATTTTTACAACAATACTGTGGTTGCATTGTGAAACAAAATAAATGTAAACAATTTAGTGTAAATGAAGATAATCTCAAATTAATTAACATCAAGCCTGTTTTCAACATTTGGCCATACATTTTCATCAACATCACAGGGAATATCCTTGTTGTTCATGCACGTGGGAAAAACCTTCTGACATGACAAATCCAGGCTTGACATTGCTCTGCAGTTATGTCATTGCAAGCCTCATCCATGGCTTGAAGGAGGGTGACATGCTCATGGGGATGGCGGTCATACACCTTCCACCTCCAAGTAGAGAATTCCTCAATCAGGTTGAGGAAAGGGGAGCATGGTGGGAGATATAGGGTCATGAACCGAGGATGAGCCTGAAACCATTCCCGAACCAGCTCTGCATGATGGAAGCTGACACTGTCCCACACAATAATATACCTGATATCTTCACCCTGACAGGCCTGTTCACGTTCACTTGAAAGCTATCAGGTGTTCAGTGTTGTATGATCCAAGAACTGGTCTACGGCCTACCACACCATTTTCACATATAGCCGCACACATTGAGATGTTTCCCCCACGTTGTCCAGGCACTTGGATAGTTGCCCGTTGGCCAATAAGGTTACGTCCACGGCGTCTGGTTTTTGCCAGATTAAAACCTGCCTCGTCAACAAAAATATACTTGTGATGATTCACAGCAGCATCCAGCACCATCACCCTCTAAAAAAAGATAATTTGGTTAGCTCTTTTACAAAGAATAATTGACATTGTTAGTCTGTAGTACAGTACTGTGAGTATCACATACGTAAAAACTCAACATAAAGTACACCACATAGCCCTGTACCTGAACATATTCTGCACGCAGTTGTTTCACCTGGGCATTGTTTCTCTCAAAAGGCACCAGGTAAATTTGTTTCATAGAAACCTGGTGCTTCTTCAAAAGGCTGGCAATAGTTGGAATGCTGATTGATGCCACATTGGCAAAGGTGTCATTGCTCTCCTCAATAACCTGCTTTATTTCAGACAGCCTTCATGTCATTCCTTGCCCGGACCATTTCCTTCACAGTCAACTCTTGCTGGTCAGTCAGTATACGTGTGCGACCACCACCAGGTGGTTTCCTGCCAATTCTGAGAGTAAAACAGAGTATGCTGTCAATAGTTTACTACTGTAAATGACAAAAAATGTGTGATAATGAAATTTTGTTAACTATTCTATATAGTAATGCTATTTACATGTACCATAAAAGTATAGTGAACAACTAGCAGACTTACCGGTTTTCTTGGCGAAATGTTCTGATGAGGGAGCTGACAGTTGACCTTTGTAGGTTAGGGTGAACTAACCTGGCAGCCTCTGCCATGGTAAGGCCTCTGTTAACCATATTAACCATTTGAAATGACAGTACGTTGCCTTCTGCTTACATTCCTCTGA
Organism: Esox masquinongy; assembly: GCA_016801175.1. NCBI lineage: Eukaryota > Metazoa > Chordata > Actinopteri > Esociformes > Esocidae > Esox > Esox masquinongy. The sequence goes on from JACXGI010000541.1 coordinate 4,000, forward strand.
TGACCACCTCTTTGTCTAGGCCCATGCCCACCTCTTTGACTAGGCCCATGCCCACCTTTTTGACTAAGCCCATGCCCACCTCTTTGGTGGGGTCCATGTCTACCTAGCTTATACAATTAAACTTCTCTCCACAGGTTGCATGGAAAGGCTAAAATCGAGAATTCAATGCCCAGATAAAGCACCGCGTCCTCGCCAATAGCAGCTCAAAACTTGATTTTAAGAAAAGATGACTCGAACGAAGGTGGGAAGAAATTGTAATCGCAAGAAGGGAAAGTAAAAAAATGTGTTTGAATGAAGAAATGTTAAGATTGGACGCGTAAATTCATTTTTTGAATTAAGCATACACTTTTACCACGATAAAATATATTTGTTTCATACGATTGAATTTAGTTTTTTCATACGATTAAATATTTTTGTTAACCTTGCTTTTATTTTAATTTTCAAAAAATATGTCGGTTACATTATTCTTTACTTACGTTAAATACATTTGAGCCCAAATGGGCTCCATATATATTCCTCTGACCCCAAATAGATATTGAGGAAACCATTATTAGAGGTGCTCACACCCCACTTAACATTATTGGAATTTCACAACCTGTAGAATGCAATTAAACACTAACAGAGAGATTGGCACTAATTGCTCCTAATTATAAACATCATTAGTCATCTATCTAGGTAGGTAAAACTATTTACTATGCACTGTTAGTCAGCTGCACACTGCCATCACAAAATAAGGCTGGCTTTATTTTTCCAAAACTAACATGAAGCAGTTGTGTAACTTAAAATACTTTGAAGTAGTATAGTGGCAGGTACCCTAATGGTCAGAGTGCTGGGACATTTACTCAAAGGTCACTGTGCTGCATTTCTATACCAAAAAAGTTATTTGGAGAACCGAGAAAAAAATAGATACAGTTGACTTCCACCAATACCACCATAGTGGTTTATTTGTTCCCAAACTGTAAACCACAGGTGGGCAGGGAAGCGGGGAGAGGTAGGGGGAGATGAACAAATGCAACTAATTTATGAAACAAGCTGCAAATAAACATGCACACAATTAAAGCTGGTTATTTGATTACAGGTTAAAATCGTAATGTCCCCTCAATTGCTGCTCTTAAAATCGTAATTGGCGGCTCTTAATAATAATCATGGTGACTTTCGGTGGACACTCACCTCACAGCGGGCTACATTAACACAGGCTGCTCCACCTGTTCACTCCCCCTTCTCCCTGCTTAACAACACCTCAAATCTGTTGTACAAAATTAAATATTTAATATACTTCTCATAACAACTGATAATTGGTAACAGTTATATTGGGCTCATTTTTCACAGTTAAAAGACGACCAATTGCAATATTAAATGTTTAAAATGATCTTGATACACACTTAATTTAAATAAGAATATCTTTACTATGAAGAATTTTATCTCACAGGATAGATTTCTCTCATAATTTGAGTGTAATAACAAGAACAAAAAATAACATTTTAGCCTTCAATATTGAAGACATCAACACTATGAAATAACATGTATGGAACCATGTAGTAACCAAAAAAGTGTTAAGGTTATCAAAATACATTTATATTTTAGATTTGTGAAAGTACCCACCCTTTGCATTCATGACAGCTTTGCAAACTTTTGGCATTATCGCAACCAGCTTCATGAGGTATTCACCTTGAATACATTTCAGTAAACAAGTGTGCCTTCTTAAAAGTTAAATTGTAGAATTTCTTTCCTAAATGTATTAGTCTGGGTATACAGGGGGTGAAAAGGTAGGGTGGGTATACGGAAGACAAGTCATTATGACTGTACTGTAGTAGTCCATATTGTGGCATGAACAGCTCAAATAAGCAAAGAGGACAGTCCATTAATACTTTAAGATATGAAGGTCAGTCAACAACTTTGAAAGTTTCTTCAAGTGGAGTCACAAAAACCATCAAGCGCTGTAATGAAAGTGGCTCTCATGAGGACCGCCACAGGAAAGGAAAACCAAGAGTTACCTCTGCTGCAGAGGATACGTTCAATAGAGTTACCAGCCTCAGAAATCGGCAATTAACTGCACCTCAGATTGGAGCCCAAACATATGTTTCACAGATTTTGAGTAACAGACAAATCTCAACAACTGTAGAGGAGACTGCGTGAAACAGGCCTTTATGGACAAATTGCTGCGAAGAAACTAATACTGAAGGACACCAATGAGAAGAAGATACTTGCTTCGGCTAAGAAACACAAGAAATGGACATTAGACCGGCGGAAATCTGTCCCTTGGTCTGATGGGTCCAAGTTGAGATTTTTGGTTCCAATAGCCGTGTCTTTGAGAGATGCAGAGTGGGTGAACGGATGATCTCAGCATGTCTGGTTCCCACTGTGAATAATGAAAGTGGTGTGCTGGTGTGGGGGTGCTTTGCTGGTGACATTGTCTGTGATTTAGCTAGAAATCAAGGCACACTCAACCAGGATGGCTACCATCGCATTCTGCAGCGATATGTCATCCCACCGGTTTTTTGCTTAGTAGGACTATCATTTGTTTTTCAACAGGGCAATGTCCCAAAACACACCAGAAGGCTGTGTAAGGGTGATTTGACCAAGAAATTGAGTGATATTGCAGCATCCGATGACCTGGCCTCCATAATCACCCGACCTCGACCCAAATGACATGGTTTGGAATGAATCGGACTGCAGAGTGAAGGACAAGCAGCCAACAAGTGCTCAGCATATTCAAGGAACACCAAGACTTTTGGAAAAGCTTTTACTGGTGACTTCCTCATGAAGCTAGTTGAAAAAATGCCAATGAGGCTGGTTGATGAAGCTAGTTGAGAGAAAGTCAATGATGTCGTCACTATTATTTTACAATCCGGAAAATAGTAAAAATAAATATTATTCAAAGATTAGGCCTGTCCAACTTTTAAATGGTACTGTATAAATATATATAATTTGGATTTTTAAGATATTCAGTTGAATGTATACTTTCAGTCAAGTATAACAACTGAACTTTTTCAACCTAAATTATGTCACAACTTTTGTACACATATTGCAGTTTGTAATACCATCACTCTCTAAGCATACACGTTTTCCAACAAGTATTTTATATAACCCTGGTAAGGCCTTATAAAGAATATCTCTACTGATTTGGAACAATGATTTGGATTTTGAAAGTCTTTAAAAAAGATATATTATAAGTTTTAAACTTTTTCTATGCACAGAAAGTTAATTGGGAAAGCATTAGTATTAACTACAAGGCGTTGTTTGAAAGTACAATAAACATTTTGTTGTAGGCACGCACTGGGTTAACACCAACTTATATTTAGTTTGAGATTTTGAATTAAAATGTCAGAATTCACCAAGGTTGACAGAACAGGAAGACATTTTTTGTGGATGATGCGTGAGTGGGCTAGATATTGAGCACTGTTTAACCCCTGAGAAAGATGCCTTAGCCCTTGGGACAGAGCCATTCCTCACACCCTCGATTCATCAGGGCTGTCTGCAATCGAGAGGAGTGGGCGGACCCTTGGGAAAAAAAGACTGATAGTCCTTCAGAGTGTTTCCAAAAGTAGTCACGTATTCCACCAGTGCACTATAGACATTATCACACAAGTCCTTTATTGTACAACACAAGATTAGTAAGTTAGCAATTCTCTGCAGTTTAAGATGTTTTACATGGCTTCAGTGTGCCATTCTGATTCATAGACACCATTTTATTTAACATTAAAGTTAAACTGTGCAGCCAAGGTTGTGTCTGTCACTCTGTCTGTCTGACAGTCAAATGTTTCCAGTTACTGTCTGACAAATGCTAAATGTCCAGTGTTATTCTGACAGCCAGACTAGGTGTACAATTTACCCTGACAGTCAGGCTAGGTGTCCAGTGTGTCTGACAGTCTGGCTACAGGTCCAGTGTCTGTCTGACAGTCAGGCTAGGTATCATGTGCTACAGTGAGCTAGGTTTTGAGCATCACAGCCAAGCTATCTGCATCTAGTGTTACTCAGACAGTCAGACTAGGTGTTACTAGTGTTACTCTGACAGTCATGTGTTCTTGTACGCAGTACAACTTTTTTGTTAGGGCATTGATCAGCTCTGCATTTATACTGTTGAGTCTTAAGCTGCTGTAAAAATCTAAATCTAATAAAAGCCCTCTATCTGAAGTGTTAATTTGCTTGAAAAACACCATATGACATTGAAGTAAACCCAAAGGACCATTGCCTAAAGGGAGGGAGGGAAGTTCTCCTTGCTGCTCTGTAGGTTAGCATCATGGTCTTGTAGTGAATGAAATCTTCAACTGGAAGTGCGTGGAGTGTGTAGAGCACAGGTGTCAAACCGATTCCACAGAGTGCCTAATGTATGTGGATGTTAGTGTTTTCCTTTCAACTGGTAACCAGTGATGACAACCAGGTGTGTGACCTGATAAAGTAATCAAATACAAGGTAAGTGTGAAAACATACAGACCCTCGGCCCCTCCGTGGTTTGACTCCTGTGATATAGAGGAACAGGGTGACATAAGAGAACTCAAGAAGGTTGAAAACCAAGCAGGGTGCAGCATTCTGGATGGCCTTCCTTAAAGTGCATAACAGTACCTATCAAAAGTGGTCCAAGGAAGGAAAAGCAGTAAACCAGTGACAGGGTCATGGGCGGCCAAGGCTCACTGATACACGTGGGGAACGAAGGCTGGCCCGTGTGTGGTCCGATCCAACAGACAAGCTACAGTAGCTAAAATTGCTGAAAAAGTTAATGCAGGTACTGATAGAAAGATGTCAGAACACACAGTGCAACGCAATTTGTTGAGTATGGGGCTGCGTAGCCGCAGACCAGTCAGGGTGCCCATGCTGACCCCTGTCCACTGCCGAAAGCACCTACAATGGGCACGTGAGCATCAGAACTGGACCACGGAGCAATGAAAGAAGGTGGCCTTGTCTGATGAATCACGTTATCTTTTACATCATGTGGATGGCTGGTTGCGTGTGTGTTGCTTCCCAGGAGAACACATGGCACCAGCATGTACTGTGGGAAGAAGGCAAGATGGCGGACATGTAGATGTTAAACTGACACGTACCACCTACCTGAGCATTGTTGCAGACCATGTGCACCCTTTCACGGCAATGGTATTCCCTAATGGCTTTGGCCTCTTTCAGCAGGATAATGCACCCTGCCACAAAGCAAAAATGGTTCAGGAATGGTTTGAGGAACACAACAACGAGTTCAAGGTGTTGACTTGGCCTCCAAATCCCCTAGATCTCAATCCAATCAAGCATCTGTGGGATGTGCTGAACAAACAGGTCCGATCCATGGAGGCCCCACCTCGCAACTTATAGGACTGCTGCTAACGTCTTGCTGCCAGATACCACAGCACACCTTCAGAGGTCTAGTGGAACGACGGGTCAGGGCTGTTTTGGGGGCAGAAGGGGGACCTACACAATATTAGACAGGTGGTCATAATTGTTATGGCTGATCGGTGTAATGCACAATTAAGATCATCATTAAGATGATGCTCCTGTCGGCTTCATGCGGGTAGCATGCTTCTTACTGTTTGCATGGCTGCGAAGTGCTCCCTCTCCCATATTTGCTAGATCGATAGTATTTTTACAAACTTTACATTTAACTTTGCTGTCATCTACTTTAACACCCAGTCTTTGAAGTCATCATTATGTAGCCAAAGCTCTTGAAATGTACATTTTCCTGGCATGTTTGCCTTCATTAGCAGGTACAGGAGACCGCATATCTTGACTGTAGTGATTGCCAGTTGACGAGCTGAAAGGGGATAAATGGAGACTGAAAAATTAAGTAGCCTAACCATAACAATACGCAATTACAGAAAGTGTGAAATAACCCGATAACGAAGAATATTGCATGGAAAATACATTTTGATAAATGGTAACTAAAATTTAAACATGCTACAAAATTCCCGGATATTCTATGACTTTCCATGTCTGGAATATACTTTTTAAAATCCCATGATATTCCAGAAATTCCATGACCAGTGGGAACCCTGAAAGCTAATTTTTTTAACATTAAAATAACATCAAATTGATTAGAAATACACTGTTAATGTTGTAAATGACTATTACAGCTGAAACAGGATTTTTTTTATTTATTTAATATCTACATAGGTGTACAGAGGTCCATTAGCAGCATCAGCCATCAGTCCTGTGTTCCAAGTTCATAATTTAGAAAGACTAATTTAGCACAGCTGAAAACCTTTGTGCTGTTTAAAGAAGCAATAAAACTGACCTTCTTTAGACTAGTTGAGTATCTGCAGCATCAGGAATTGTGGGCTTGATTACAGGCTCAAAATGGCCAGAAACAAAGAAATTTTGTTTTGAAACTCATCAGTCTATTCTTGTTCCACGAAATGAAGGCTATTCCATGTGAGAAATTGCCAAGAAACTGGAGATCTCATACAACGCTGTGTACTATTCCCTTCATATAACAGCGCAAACTGGCTCTGACTACAATAGAAAGAGGAGTGGGAGGCCCCAGGGCACAGGACAAATACATAAGAGTGTCCAGTTTGAGAAACAAACACCTCACAGGTCCTAAACTGTCAGCTTCATTAAATAATATCTGGAAAACTCAGACTGGCCAATAAAAAAAGGATAAAGATGGGCAAAAGAACACAGACACTGGACAGAGGAAGATTGGGAAAAAAAGTGTTATGGACAGCCAAATCTAAGTTTGAGGTGTTCGATTCACAAAGAACGTATGTGAGACGCAGACCAAGTGACGATGCTGGAGGAGTGCTTGCACCATCTGTCAACCATGGTGGAGGCAATGTGATGGTCTGGGGGTGCTTTGGTGGTGGTGAAGATTTGTACAGGGTAAAAGGGATCTTGAAAAAGGAAGGCTATCACTTCATTTTGCAACGCTATGCCATACCCTGTGGACAATGGCTGATTGGAACCGATTTTCTCCTACAACAGGACAATGACCCAAAACACGGCTCCAAACTGTGCAAGAACTGTTTAGGGAAGAAGCAGTCAGCTGGTATTCTGTATATAATGGAGTGGACAGCACAGTCACTCATTTTGACTTTTGCTGCATTTTGCTCTTTTCCCTTGCCAAGTGATTCCACACCATCCATTATGTTTTTGCCGGGCCGTGTAAGCGGAGCCAGCCAAGAAGAGCGAATGTCTCTTACTGAGTGAGTGAGTGACTGACTGACTACCCCTTGTTAAATAGCGTAGTGGTTAAAGCCGCAGACCTGCAACCAATAGGTCCCGCGTTTGAATCTTGTTATAGTCAAAGCAAATTATGCATTAGGATTTGTTCCAGATAGATAAAAACTTAGCTGGCTACAACCTTCAGTAGCTGCATTACAGTAAGCCTAAAATAAAACTGTTCAGGGTTATATTGTACGCATCCGTGCATAAGTACGCATCCATGCATATATAAGTACGCATCCATGCATGCTTTTTGGGTAAGGATAGACAAAAACTTCCCTAGCTACAACCTTCAGTAGCTACGTTATAGTAAGCCTAAAATAAAACTGTTCATATTGCCACTATTTCTGGTTGATTTTCGAAGTACGCATCGGTACATGATTTTTGGGGTAATATAGGCTAGATAAAAACCCCTTGGGCAGTAAAAGAGTAAGGGTTTCCACGATTCTCTCGTCTTTTCACTTGGCGAAAAAGTCAGTTACTGTCACTCATATTGATAGTTATTGTATCAATGTCATTCACGAATGACAGAAAAACAAACGTTTTGTGCCTTGAAATAGCTTTGGCTGTGTTAAGTTCATATTCAGCCTCGTTAGGAATTGCTCAAATCTTATGACTATTGGAAGTAGTAAGTTAGATACTAGTCTATTACTGGCTAATAAGCTGTTAAAACGGCCAACGGCAAAAGCCATATAGTTCATAGATGCTGTTTGTGGTGGAGGTAAACTTAAGAAATGTTTCAAATGTGACGTGAATTACCATTTAGTAATTAAATCAATTACTACAGGATACTATGAGAATAAAATGAGGTAATATTTCAGTAAACCCATAATGAAATATCAAAATCTCTATTTAGTTGTACAACAGTTCTTAAATTTCTTCTCTCCAGTACCAAAAGTACATTTGCATCAACAAACAACCTTTACAAAAAAAAAATTCATATTCAAGAATTATCGAACCTTAGTAACATTAGCACTGTCATAAATAAAATTGCATTAATTGCACATAAACATTCATCTAATTGTATTATTTCCCACAACTTCAGCTACAGTATTGAAATTTAGAGGCATTAAGACATTTGCGCGCTCATCCCTCCCTGCACCGGTAACAGTGAAAAAATGCACAAAAAATTTGGCTCTTTACTTCACTATAATCTCCAGTAAAACACAATAAAATTCACAGTTTGTACTATCATTCATTTAACAAACTACCCATAGTTAGCAACAGTATGGAAAGGTAACATTTCTTTTCATAACCACCTGACAAAATCATTAGTTTTTTCCCCACAGGCAATAACCAGTATCCCGCTAACCTGTTGTGGCTAATTACCATATTAGTATATGAATACAGCAGACTCACATTAGCTTTGCACAATTAGCACCTTTACATTAGCACCCTTACCCATTAGCGCCAATTAGCATGGACGCTAGCGAACTCAAAGGCCTAGCGCCAGGTAAATACTCATCATTTTAGCGGAACTCACTGCTTACTCCGTGACGACAGTGGATTCAGGCACAGCTCTCTTACACTCTATGTTACAACAAGGGATGGTCAGTATGACCAATACTGATTTTAGAAATAATTGTATTCACTAAATACCGTTTCTCCTCCAACCGAATGAATAAACGCATCCTCCTACGCTCTGGTGCGGGAGCCAAAAGAACGTGAGGAGATGGCCAATCTAATGGTGTAACAGTAACGGAGCCTAGCTGATAGCTTATTGGTCAGCTCACGGACTCAGAGTTCACCCACTGGCTCACTTGCAAGCCCATCAAAGATAACCACTACTTCCAACTACATTTTAATACCCTAACAAAATTAAAGGAACGTTATAATAAAAAAAAAATATAGGAGTGTCACTATTAAGCCTGGGCTACACAGTATTTAGCCTGGTCAGTAACAACAGCTGCACAGTACTGCTTGCTGTCTATGGTAGCTGTGAAGTGAATTCAAGAGTACCATAAAAAATACTGACAAAACCCAGAGGACCAGCTTACACCACTCTCCTCAGTCACATATCTGGCACAGTATTACTATTTGAGGCGATATCAACTCCAACACTCCCTTTCCTCTAGTATTTTAATATTTTCGGTTGCAACTCATCACTCCATTTTACTCTGTCTCATGGGGATCTTTAAACCTCCCCATCTGTATAGTATCTGCCCAAATTGGCACAAAAATGAACACTACCTAAGAGCACAATGTTTCTGATTGACTGACTGTGGTCGTTTACATTCCCCACTAGTACAGTCTGCATGTCCAATTCTACCTCAATAATAAGACATAACAACCATTTCTCAACCTTATTTCAGAATCCAGCCACCTACGAAATGTACCAGAATAGATGATTCAGATTTTCAAGGTAAATTCTGCACATTCACAACTGTTCCATGCCCCATATGCTGAGCATTATTTTGGTAGCAATTATTTTAAATAATATATTAATTTGTAAGGCACGGATGGATGTGTCACCTGTTCTGTCATATAACTTTAAATACAACTGCTATATCTGACAACTTAGAGCATTTCAGACATTTTGCGTCAGGCTCAGTTTATGATTGGAGCTTGACAGACATTAATTTCAGTATATTTTGATAATACAACACCGCTTCCAAAAAAGTTGGGACACTGTGTAAAACGTAAAGAAAAAATGAATGCAATGATGTGCAAATCAATTAAACCCTTTATTCAATAGAAAATAATAAAAACAACATATAAAATGTTGAAACTGAGAAATATTATTGCTTCTTGAAAAATATATGCCTGCTTTGAATTTGATGCCAGCAACACGTTTCAAAAAAGCAGAGAAGGGGGCAACAAAAGACTGGAAAAGTTGTGTAATGCTAAAAAAACGTTAGTTACCGGGAATGTAACTCCGGTTATATGAGTGGAGCGGAGCCCCCTAGAGGGCTTAGCTCCTAGTGGTTTAACCCGTCGCCTCCGCGGCCGTCACTGAAAATTAAATATGCACATAGCCCGGCCAGTCAGGAACATCGCCTGTCTTCTTCAGAACCAGGAAATAGAAGGAATAGAATCCGCTCTGCTTTTGATCCTTCGGGACCACAGCTATAGCCTCCTTGTTCAGGAGTTTCATTATTTTTGATAGGAGGGCAGTTGCCTTGTCCAGCGATGACATCACTGTCTCCACCACTCCTGAAAAGGGAGGGGGAGGCTTATGAAATTGTATAGAATAGCCCTTCCTGATTGTGCGATCGAGCCAGACCGAGTAATGTTGCGAGAGCGGGAGTGCGCGTAACTAGGGGGCATTTCTTAGAAATGTCTCGTAATCCTCCTCTGCCCCTCCTGCCGCCGTGCTCAGCCGAAGAGGAAGAGACACGGCACATGGGGTGCAGGACTTGAAAGGGAGTCTCAAAGGCAGGAGAAGTAGTACACACAGAACCTAACAGCGAATTGCTGCAAGTCAGGTGGTAACCCGGCATTTGCATACAAGGTAGTTTAGCCGCTCACACACAAACGTTGTAATGGCGACGCCGGCGAGAGCCCTCGGACACGTTGCCATGGAGACGGGTCTTAGCAGAAGCCAGTGACGGCGCCATCCTATCTGCCAAGCCCGCTGCCCGGCGCTTTCTCCTATCTGAGTGAGCGGGATGTGCGGCTGGAATAGTTATATTTATAACTGCCCCGGAAGCCTGGTCAGACTGCGAAGTAGATAGAGATTTACATTAATTCACCCTCACTGAAAAGGGAGGGGAACAAGAACAAACTGTGTGAATGAGCCCTGACAACTACAGCACGGCTGCGAGGGAGAACCCGCTCACAAACACCACTGCTCATATACAAGGGAACCAAATTAGAAAACGACAGAGTTAACTGTCGTAATAGCCGTAACCAATGGAGGCAAACTGGCCCTGGCAATGGGGTCAGTGAGATTTACAGATTCAGACACAGCCTGAGAATGCACAGAAGCCTAACTTACATCATAAGAGTACGTAATCTGTGGCAGATTTGAAAGCAAAGATTTGGAAGGGGCCGAGTCGTTGACATCAAACGACTCAGCCAGCGCAGCATAGAGAGAGTCTGGCGTGGGGGCCGGTTAGGCAACGTTGCCGTCCCCAGCCGTCTTCACGCCTAGTCCGGATCTCTTGGTCTTCTTAACCCGAGAGCCAGGGAACAGCGAATCTCGGGCCAGGGGTCCAGGATCTAGATCTCGCCAAAGCAGAAGGGGGCACGGGAGGCAGAGAAGGGTCTCGCCGAGCAGGAACAGCAGGCTGAGTAGCTGAAACCGAGGCAGCAGACTGGCAACGGTGACGTCCCCTGGCTGATGCACCGGGGCGCTGATGAACACGGGAGTGATGGACGTCAGGCACAGAAGGGGCAGGACGACGTGCCAAAGTGAGGTGGCGAGAGAGCTCCTTGATGTCCTCATCTTTCCTCCAGAATATCTCAATGGTGGAATGGACAGCGTCGCCGAAGAGCCTGGTCTGGGAGAGAGGGGAGTTCAGCAAAGGCGTGCAATCCGATTCCTTAAGTGAGGAGAAAGATAGCCAGGTGTCGGTGCCCCCCCACTGAAGTAGCCATGGCGCATCCGGCGCAAACAGTCTGGGCCTGGTTTAGGTACAGAATGGCTTTCAGATATCCCGCAATCTCCCCGATCACATGTGGTGAGAGGGTCGAAGCGCCATCAATCATCGCTGAAGGCAAAATAGCTACATTGTTCGAGGCCACCACAGCCTGCGCCCCGAACACGTAGGTTTTATCAAACAGCTGAGCTTTGATCTTTAGGGCAGGGCAGGACAGACTTCTTCCCCTGCCATCGAAAGCTGGGGAGAAAATTCGCCGCCAGCTTCGGTTCCAGAGAGGGGGACAGTGGAGCTAATAGCTTGCTGCCTACTCACAACCTTAGTGAACGCAGAGTAGGACCTCACCAGAGCCTTGGCGAAGAGAGAAGAGCAGACCAGGAACCCTCCGCGTAGTCGCGTAGACCCTGGACATCAGATGTGGCATCGTCAGAGGAGGAGCTTAAAACGCCTTCCATGTTCACCTCCTCCTCAAAGAAGCTAGCTCTCTCAGCATGTGCTAAGAAAGATGGCATGGTGCAGCAGGGGCACGCCGGACGGTCAGTCAAGCCATCACACGCATATGCAGGACCCAGGCAAGACACACACGAAGAGTGTGTCTTCACCTGTACCCAGCTCAGCGCAATGGCGGCAGCAAAAAATGTCTTCATGTGGAGACATTGACAGGAAAGAATTGCCGGCGGCGAAAAAAAGAATCTCCTGTTGTGCAACAAATAATCCAGAGACATTCAGACAGTGCTGAAGTAAAAAGGGAGGGTGAATGTTGGGTATGCTCGGTACTTATAGGGGCAGGCGTGACCCGATTGGCCGAGCAATGTACATAATTATTTTTCAGAGACGCCCGCGTACGCGGCACGGTAAACCACTAGGAGCTAAGCCCTCTAGGGGGTGGAGCTCCACGACATAACTGGTGGAACATCTCACTAATTAGGTTAATTGGCAACAGGTCATTAAGATGATTGGGTATAAAAAGAGCATCCCAGAGAGGATGAGTCTATCAGAAGTAAAGATGGGAAGGGGTTCACCACTCGGTGAAAGACTGCGCAGGCAAATAGTGCAAAAATTAAGAATAACGTTTCTCAACATTAAATTGCAAAGACTTTGGGGATCTCATCATCTATGGTACATAATGTAAGAAATTCAGCTGTTCGTATAGTGTTGAAATAATGATTGCGTACCCGATCATCAAGGGAGAGAGTAATTCAATTATTTATTGCAGCATTTGATGGTCTGTTCTTCATGATGTTACACACTCGATCTTACAAACTCGATCTTGCGAATTCGATCTCAAAGAAACTTCCGTTTGTCCTCTATAAACATCGCAAACCAGAATACACAACACAGTACTGTAAGCTCATTGGCTGATTACTGTCGCGCTTTGACTGAACGTGACATCCTGTGTATGGATAAACGGATGTTCTGTTGTAATCTAAACATAGCAAGCATACATTCATACAATTCTACACTAATATCATTAAATTATTCAGAGAATCCAGAGAAATCTCTGTACACAAGGGACAAGGCCAAAAACCAATATTGGATGGCCGTGATCTTTGGGCCCTCAGACGGGATTGCATTAAAAACAGACAAGATTCTGTAGTGGACACGGCATGGGCTCAAGAACACTTCCGAAAACCACTGTCTGTGAACACAATAGTGCTGCATCCACAAACGTAAGTTAAAACTCTACCATGCAAAGAAGAAACCATATATAAACAAGATCCAGAACCACCGCCGCCTTCTCTGGGCCTGAGCTCATTTAAGATGGACTTAGGCAAAGTGGAAACCTGTCCTGTGGTCTGACAAATCAAAACTTGAAATTAATTTTGCAAATCATGGATGCCGCATCCTCCGAACTACAGAGGAGAGGGACCATCCGGCTTATTGTCAACTCACAGTTCAAAAGCCAGAATCCATGATGGTATGGGGGTGCATTAGTCCACATGGCATGGGTGACTTGCACATCTGTGAAAGCACCATAAATGCTGAACAATATATACAGGTTTTGGAACAACATTTGCTGCCATTCAGACAATGTCTTTTTCAAAGGAGGTCTTGCTTATTTCAGCAAGACAATGCCAATCCACATTCTGCATGTATTACAACAGCATGGCACCGTAGTAAAAGAGTCTAAACTGGCCTGCCAGCATTCCAGTCCTGTCACCCATTGAAAACATTTGGAGCATTACGAAACAAAAAATGTGAAAAAGGAGACCCTGAACTGTTGAACAGAATAAATCCTATATCAAGCATGAATGGGAATATATTTCACTTTCAAATCTACAGCAATTGGTCTCCTGAGTTCCCAAACGCTTACACAGTATTCTTAAAGGAGTTGATGCAACACAGTGGAAAACATGCCCCTGTCCCAGCTTTTTTTGAAACTTGTTGCTGGCATCAAATTCAAAATGGGCATGTATTTTCCCAAAAACAATAACATTTCTCAGTTTCAGCATTTAATCTGTTGTTTTTGTATTATTTTCAATTAAATATAGGGATAAATGATTTGCACATCATTGCATTCTGTTTTATTTGCATTTTCCGCAGCGTCCCAACTTTTTTGGAAACGGTATTGTACAAACAATTTCACAAAGTAACACTTAGCTCCTCATAATAATTGATAGAATTGAAGGTGTTCAAATCCCACATGATTTTCCTCCCTAAGATATGCCACATTTTATTTTCACAATTGTATTGTGGTGAAATGGTAAATACAGCCATCAGCTTGAATATTCAGATTAAAATGTTTATTGAAGGAGGAGCTGTGTCTTTCTTCAACCTTGCAGACAAACACACTGCTATTGTATGGCATTATACTGACGCAACATAGGCAATAGAACAAAAATATGCACACCCAAATCAGCTTAATATGTCGTGTATGCATTTTATAACTGTCATATGTGTGTTTTGACTCAAGGGCCCACAATGGAGAATTTTGTATTCAAATAAAACTTTTAGGCAGAGGGGGATTGAACCAACTGCCACTTTCTCTAGCTGTCTCCGCGCACAAGGGGCTCTTAAACTTTCAAAAGGCTTAGTCAATTATGCCAGCTATTCTTCACATTAGGGACAGGTAAACTGTAGCTATTTGACAGGATTACTAGCATCTTTTTTATTTACAGTGAACGGATATAAATTAAACTTACAGCACATTTTGGAACTATTTAATGTATTTAATGCTGTGAAAGCACAGGATGGTTTGGTAAATATAATTTTGGCAAAATCCTGTTTTGCTAATATATGTTAAAAATGTGAAAATCCTGTGTAACATTAGAAGTAGCTACAGCATTAAAGATTTTTATTTACAGATGCATTGTTGTAGCATGGGCACAAACGAATGGGCAGGGCTGTAGGGTTTGACCATTTCCTAAAGGTATGGGACAGTTCTCCTTGCTGCTCTGCAGATAAGCATCATAGTGTTGTAGTGGATGAAATCTTCAAATGGAAGCCAGTGGAGTGTGTAGTGGAACAGGACAACATGAGAGAACTTAAGAATGTTGTAGAGAATAAACAACAGGATGTTTTCCAGGGAAATGCCAAGGTTCTTTGCAATCTGGGAGGGGGGACACTGTTGTCAACTGTGATGGATTGGTCTCGGAGCAGACAGGCTTTCTGCCAGAGCAAGAGCAGCTCTGTCTTGCCGAGGTTGAGGTGGTGGATTGACATCCAAGAGAAATCAGCCAGGGAAGGAATAACATGTGTTGCCACCTGGTTGTTAGAAGACGAGTAGGACAACAATAAAAAAATAAATACAAATAAAATATATACAGTTAGGTCCAGAAATATTTGGACACTGACACAAATTTTATACTTTTGGCTCTGTACGCCTCCACAATGGATTTGAAATGAAACAACCAATATGAAATTGAAGCGCAGACTTTCAGCCTTAATTCAAGGGGTTGAACAAAAATATTGTATGAAACGTTTAGGAATTGCAAGCATTTGCATACACAGTCCCCTTATTTCAGGGGTTCAAATGTAATTGGACAAATTAACACAATCACCAGTGCATTCTTTTTTTTCTCAGAATGTACCAAACTGTTGATTTGGCCACACCTAATGTTCCTGCTATCTCGCTGATGGATTTTTCTTTGCAGCCTAAGGATGGCCTGTTTCACTTGCATTGAGAGCTCCTTTGACTGCTTGTTGTGGGTTCACAGCAACAGCTTCCAAATGTGAATGCCACAACTAAAATCAACTCCAGACCTTTTACCTGCTTTATTGATGAAGAAATAACAAAGGAATAGCCCACACCTGTCCATGAAATACATCTGAGAATCATCTCACAAAAATGGATAATGGATACAAGCGTCATGATTTTCTCTGAAACAGCCTAAAACTAAGGCATCAATTTAAATAATAATAATATAAAGATTGCTTTAAGGCTTTGTGGCATTTGTAGGAGGCAAAAAAAGTAAAGAGTTCTGTAATGATCGTTTCTCCTGGATGAGGTGTGTGTGTGTGTGTGTGTGTGTGTGTGTGTCCGTCGTTTTCTCTGGCCTCTCTTCGCCTCGCTCCTTGCTATTTTCTCTCCCTTTCTCCATTTTGCAGTCCCCGCCATCAAATCACGTCTACCTCACGTATACACAGCGTAAGAGCGTTGTATTTTTTGGAGTTGCAACAGTAATAATAATTTGTGCAGAACACAGTGTCCACTGAGCAATACGGATTAACCGAAGCGTCGATGCAAATAATTTGCATCAATGATTTTTAGTGATCGAGTTATTCGAGTTTCTCGAGGAATTGTTTCAGCCCTACCTTACTCCTTCAATTTGCCTCGACGGCTCATCTAGAATGCCATTTAGAATTTTTACTTTTATCCCACTTGTAACATACACTATACAGTACAAAATACTTGTACAATTTCTGCCTTCCTCTATTTGCCTTAATTGCGTATTTAGTATTGCCATTTATACTGAATTTGCATTCATTGCACATCTATACATTCCACTTGTACTATACATATACTTAATAGTTGTAAATACATTTATAAATACATTTTCCACCCTCTTCTATTTGCACTTCTGGTTACATGCTAACTGCATTTCATTGTACTGTACTTGTTCAGTGACAATAACGTTGAATACAATCTAATGAAACAGCTTTTGAGTCAACTGTGAGTCCCTTGAAAAAGAGGTGGCTACACATTAAAGAGCTGTAATTCCTAAACCCTCCAATTGGATGTGAATACCCTCAAATTAAAGCTGAGGTACTGTACTTTAAGCCCATTATTTAACTGTAACTTGAATATATTTTGGTGAACAGCCAATTTAACAAAACGTGTCAGTGTCCAATTATTTCCGGACCTAACTTTATATACGTATGTATGCATAGCATTCAAGAGGATAAAATGGGGCCATAAACTGCAAAACCATCTTGATAAAGCATGCCATTATCTGAAGCCTAGAATAAACCGAAATGGTGTAATAATTAAAATACCCACTGAGACTGAGAACACTGTCTGGCTCAGACGGGTGGTTTGCTTTACTTTGTCAAAGTAGTAGATTGTAGTCACAATAAAAGCACTACAATACAATAATCAGATGTAGGTAATCTGAACTGTCTCTTGTAATAATCAAAAGTAGGGCTGACTCTCTTCCTCCACTGCATCTAATCACGGCCTATCAGCAACCTGATTATGAATTAATGATAACTACTTAAAAGGTGACTGTACTGTATCAAGGACTGACGTAGTAGAGCAGGGCATCAACCAAAGTTTACCGTAAAAAATAAACATTATGCAAATAACATGCATCTATAAAAAGTCACACTTTATTTTTTCAAAACCAAACTTTGTCAAGTTATACATTTTTTCTAAGCATTTAACGTCAAACTTTTATATAGATGAACATTAAAAGTTGTGTTTGTGTTGGTGTGCGTGTGGGTTTGTGTCTTTGAGTGGGAGTGAGAAGAGGGGAGAGAACGATTCACAGATGGCTTTACATTCTGTGACTTATTCAGACTGCACACATGAAGGATAGTATGTGTGAGTGTGTGTGATTTTACAATTGATGATATTTCAAGAGCTCGGGTTTTCTAGGTTTCTGATTGTGGGGGTAACAAGCAGAGGTCTTTACGGATATCTCCAAATCTGAATATCTGATATCCGATCTGGTATCCAACTGGATTGGAAACCTTATTATTTAATTGACCAAAGAATCCTGAGATGGATTATGCATGGTGGCCACGGATCTCAGATTGGTGTGACTAAATGTGAAATACTGACTGTCTCCAAAGTTACAGTGGATATAAAATGTTTACACACCCCTGTTAAAATGCCAGGTTCTTGTGATGTAAAAAAATGACAAAGATAAATCATGTCAGAACTTTTTCCACCTTTAATGTGACCTGTAACGTGAACAATTCAATTGAAAAACAAACTGAAATCTTGAGGGGGAAAAATAAAAAACTCACAATAACCTGGTTGCATAAGTGTGCACACCCTTAAACTAATTCTTTGTTGAAACACCTTTTGATTTTATTGCAGCACTCAGTCTTTTTGGGTAGGAGTCTATTAGCATTGCACATCTTGATGTGGCAATATTTGCCCACTCTTCTTTGCAAAAGCGCTCCAAATCTGTCAGATTGCGAGGATATCTCCTGTGCACAGCCCTCTTCAGATCACCCCACAGATGTTCAATTGGATTCAGGTCTGGGCTCTGGCTGGGCCATTCCAAAACGTTAATCTTCTTCTGGTGAATCTTCTCCATACTTTTGTGGATTTGGATGTGTGCTTTGGGTCATTGTCGTGCTGAAAGGTGAACTTCATCTTCAGCTTTCTAACGGACGCCTGAAGGTTTTGTGCCAAAATTGCCTGGTATTTGGTACTGTTCATAATTCCCTCCACCCTGACTAAGGCCCTGGTTCCAGCTGAAGAAAAACAGCCTCAAAGCATGATGCTGCCACCACCATGCTTCACTGTGGGTATGGTGTTCTTTGGGTGATGTGCAGTGTTGTTTTTGAGCCAAACATACCTTTTGGAATTATGGCCAACAAGTTCAACCTTGGTTTCATCAGATCATAACACATTTTCCCACGTGCTTTTGGGAGACTTGATGTTTGTTTTTGCAAACTTCAGCCGGGCTTGGATGTTTTTCTTTGTAAGAAAAGGCTTCCATCTTGCCACCCTACCCCATAGCCCATTCATATGAAGAATACGAGAGATTGTTGTCACATGTACCACACAGCCAGTACTTGCCAGAAATTCCTGCAGTTCCTTTAATGTTGCTGTAGGCCTCTTGAAAGCCTCCCTGACCAGTTTTCTTCTCGTCTTTTCATCAATATTGGATGGACGTCCAGTTCTTGGTAATGTCTCTGTTGTGCCATATTTTCTCCACTTGATGATGACTGTCTTCACTGTGTTCCATGGTATATCTAATGCTTTGGAAATTCTTTTGTACCCTTCTC